>CAUDMG010002977.1:2290000-2457249 GCA_958450375.1 Homarus gammarus
ACTCACAATCGACAGACCCAGCATATCGGGACCAGGAGCGACACCCGAAACGACAAACTTGATCGCGACCACCGAGTATAAAGGTGCGGGGTCCTTTGATAAAATCCGGTGTGGAATTTGCGGTGCCTTGTTTAGATCTGCCAAGGCATGCGCAAACCACACCAGGTCCTCGCACCGAGCGATTCTAGAAATCAGGTGTGGCAAATGTCAAATGCCACTCAGCGACCCTAAAGTCTGTGCAGTCCACTTCAAAAGCTGCTCCCTAGAGGAGCAGCAGGTACGCGCGGGTCCCCAACAACACACGTGCGGCGAGTGTGGAAGGACGTTCCCAACTCCGGTGGGACTTACCCAACACACTCGTCATATGCACAAGGGGAACCTACAATCAAACCCTCGAGACTGCCAGGCGGGTTGCCTACTCCACACAGGAGATGATCCTAGTGGCGGAGGAGGAGGTGCAATGGCTGGAGCAGAAGCAGAGAGGAGAGTAGTCTCATTGGGTTAGAGGAATGGCATATGAGCGGGCTTCAAGCGAGTAGTCTCGTGCTCTCTATCAAATTATACTAGCCAGGGCTCTCTCCTACACAAGGACCTGGACGGGCTCACTAATCCATTGGAAAAAAAAAAAAAATAATAATAATGTGATTACCCTCCCAGCTACATCAGCCAGGAAGAAGTAATTGAACCACCTCCTGCCCCAATATACACAAGTACACATAAAACATTAATAGAGAAATTAAAAGATGAGAGTGACCTACCAGCTCCACTAAGAACCTGGCAGGCCTCTCCATACAGTGTACCTTTAGACTAACACAACTAACACTTAACTAACACCTTAGCAAAAAAAAAAAAAAAAAAAAAAAAAATGTGACTACCCTCCCAGTTACACAAGGACCTGGGCGGGCTCACTAACTCCAATAATAAATAAAAATAATAATAATACGCAGCACTATATAAATAAACCAATATTAATACAAAGGTCTGACGACCCAAGGGAGCAGAACAAAGATAAAACACCAATAGGAAAGATGAAGCGATCTGGTTGAGCCCAGATTCTTTCTACTCCTACTGTATTTCAGTTTCACCACTTTTTCTTCAACCCCTAATAATCTTCTTTCACCTCATAACTAATGACTCCATACCGTACCTATTGGACATTATTACTCTCTCGGCGCACTCGTCGCCACCACGGTTTCCGTGACAGCAGCATCATGATGTTGCGTCTACCATTAAATCCGGAACCGGGTTATCCTGCTGTCCGCGAATAGTCAGGTCTTAACCTTACCTAACAAACAACCTCCACTCCCGAGGTGCGATACTGTGAATGCCCAAACGTCCGCCCTTGAATGCCGGATGGCATAATTTCACTATATTAACGGGAGAGGGTGCCTTCACACACATACTTGATGTGAAATATCCTCCAGCCCCCAGCGGAGCGCTAGACGCCTCTGCGAACTAAAGCGTGGCATTCAACAACAATTTAAATTGCCGTCGCTTTCCTTTCCCTGCCCTGCAATGGCTGAAGGAGAAGGAGAGAGAGAGAGTAGTCTCATTGGGTCAGAGGAATGGCAGTGGAGCGGGCTTATGGCGAGTTGGCTCGCGATCTCTATCAAATTACACTAGTCAGGTCGCTATCCCTATTGAACATTATTACTCTCTCTCGGCGCACACGTCGCCACCACGGTTTCCGTGACAGCAGCATCATGATGTTGCGTCTACCATTAAGTCTGGAACCGGATTATCCGGCTGTCCGCGAACAATCAGGTCTTAACCTTACCTAACAATCAACCTCCACTCCCGAGGTGCGATACTGTGAATGCCAAAACGTCCTCCCTTGTATGCTGGATGGCATAATTTCACTATATTAAGAGGAGAGGGTGCCTTCACACACATACTTGGTGTGAAATATCCTCCACCCCCTAGCAGAGCGCTAGACGCCTGTGCCAAAGTGCTCTGCCCAGCTGTGGTTCGATGAAAGGCAATCGGGCGGTCAATTTAATATTTTATTTTACTTTATAATAATATTATACGACATAACCGAGAACCTTCACACCCGAGGGGGAGACTGTCAAAGTCAATTGGGAGGTCAATTTAATATTTTATTATACTTTATAATAATATTATACGACATAACCGAGAACCTCCACACCCGAGGGGGAGACTGTTAACGTGATTCGTGTAGTCCCCATTAGAGGTCACGGCGCCATAAGCTCGTTGAACAGATTTTGTGTGAAATATAACAGAATCTAGGACTGGTAGTCTACAGTAGAGGTAGCGTTCGTTCCCCAGTCACAGTCGTGGGCCGTGGGTTCGAATCCTGGCGGGGTGAGGTGTTGACTTTATATATATATATATATATATATATATATATATATATATATATATATATATATATATATATATATATATATATATATATATATATATATATCAATAAATTTCTTCCATTTGTGAATAGATACAGCTATTTACAGTACTGTACTGTATTTTATTTACCTGATGACTTATTTTTTACTTTTATTTACTGTACTTTGTCATTCTATTTCTTCTTTTGTCTTAAATTAAGTGATTTTAGATGTGTATTAGGACTTAGGCTAGGATTTAGTGGGATTTTAAACATTGTTTTGTAAGTACGGTATGCATATAGCATGTGTTCCGACTTACATACAAATCCAACTTACGAACGTCCTCAGGAACGTAACCCGGGGACCCCCTGTAATTGATTTTGTTAACTATACTGGACAGTGAGAGCCAAGTGTCAAAAAAAGAATGCTGTGTTCTAAAGAGTGTGAATAATGTAAGGCCCACACAACATTTCGTAACATGGCTAAATTTATGTACAGTACTATAATATGCAGTATAATAAACATTCATATTAACTTTGCAGATTACAGTGCAGTATTAATAGACATATTATCTTCAAGATGTAGAATTAAATTGCATTAAGATATGGGTAAAGATAGTTATACAGCCTTCAAAATTTCACAAATTAATACAGGTACATTACAGAACAGCACAGACCCTCGGCCACAGATTTTCAAAAGCCAGACATTTTCTTCCATGGTTTAGGTAAAAATTTCTTCTCTTGCTAATTCAAGTTTTGCTTCCAGACAAGCTCAGTTGAAGGTGTTTTATTTCTTAAATAACAAAGTAAAAATTGTTGAGTTCTCTAAATGCGTGTTAAATCGGATTTGTTTACATCCCAACAGCTTCATTGTCACGATATTTGCCAGTAGTTGTGAGTTCATAAACAATTATTGTTTCATTGAATAAATAGCCCAATACTGTTCCTTGATTCCCTTTGTTTATTTTTATTAATAAAATATAATTGTTTTCACACAGCTTTTGAAATTAATATTGAACAAATTAAATTAAACGAGAGCTGGTTTTTTAAATAAATGATCTGTCCTGATATGAAGATATGCCAGTTTCAAAAAATGCTTTTTTTTAATTTCTAATGAAAAGGACAAGCTTCCTTTACCTTTAAATAGTGGTGTAATTAAATTCTCAGTATGCATAACAAGAGCCATGAACACTAGCAAAGTTGGTATTGCACATGTAACAGGTGGAAAGTGGGGGTTAGGTATTGCCACATGGGTCGGCCTCTTAAGGTGTACAATTCATCATAAATAACATAACATTCAATAACAGAAAAAAAATATTTATAAACTGCACTTTGACCATTTGCAATGTTTCAGCCAAATGAAAAAAATTCAAGACAAACTATTTCTTATAAGAAACTTAACATTAGGTATCAACAAATTTTTTTCTTATTACTGTATAAATATGGAGGCTAAGACTTGACAGGGCTGGGGTTATGGGGAGTCGAGTCATAACGCTGCCAGTACCTGTCCTTTTTCGTATACATTTTCGTAAGATCAGCTTCTTGTGATGTTGGACACATCATAAATAGAGAAACTTTTTCAATGATAGACTTGTTAACACCATAATGGTATCCCATACCCGCCTCAGTATTACCCCTAGCAAGGCGATCAAGCAACTAGACTTTTTTACTTGATCCACTTATTGTACACTTAGGAGGCATCACTAAGGGCAATAAGTCACCAAAAAGAGCAAGAACAGCCTAACAAATAGCTGAGCTGCAGGAGGCTGGAGACCGAGAGAGCAGGCTATGATGCATGACGTGCCACACCGTACAGTCGTGGACAATAAACACAAAATACAAGACTCCCGCTGAACTAAGGGAAAACGAGTCAACAAGCCATGAATAACCAAACCTCATGCCCACGAATGATGAGCAGGTATACAATGGTTGTGCCTGTGAATAATCAATCCGTGAAAGTTAAACTCGCGAATCTTGAGGGTTTACTGTACAGTAGAGGATTTCCATAATGGAAAAAAGAATCATCGATAGGCAATCCTGTCATTTAAGGGCTAAACCAATAGTTTGAGGTAAGTTAAGACAGAGGCTAATGTATCCCCTGGCAGCTTCCTTGGGGTCGTCACCACCCTTGGCAGGACCGCTGTGGACTCCGCCGCCCTTGGGATGGCCCCTGGGGGTGCCGAAGCCCCAGGGAGGGTGTCTGAAGACGCCACTGACCCTGGGAGGACCCTTGGAGTTGTTGACGTTCATGTGAGGGCTCCTAGGGTCGCCTCCACATTTGGGAGCACCTCTGCGAGGGGCCTTTATGGAGCTACTGCCCCTGGGAGGGCTTTTAGGTCACTGCCGCACCTGGCAGGGCTCCTAGGAACGCCGCTGCCCCTGGAAGGGCCCCTAGGAGTGATACCGCAATTATGGAGGGCCCCTGGAAGCGCTACCACCCCTAGGAAAACCCTGCGGGCGCCACAGCCCCTAGGAAGGTCCCCGACGACCCTGGGAGTGCTCTTGGGGACGCTACTGCCCCTAGGAGGGCCTCTAGTGGCGCTTCTGTCCTTGAGGAGCACTCTAGGGGCGCCATCGCCCCTGGAAGTTCCCTTGGCCGCACCATCACCCCTGTCAGGGCCCCTGGGGTCGCTTCTACCTGTAAGGAGGACCCGTGGGAGCGTTCCTGGGAAGGATACTTGGGGCCCCTGGATGTGCAGTCGTCCCTAGGAGATCTTCTGTGGGCAGTTGCTTTTTGCACCATTTAGAACTCTGAAATACACCGCCCATCGCTTTGCCTATATAATCGCATCCTGAACAATGTAAAGGAGAATAAATATCCAACAGGAAAACTTAAGTTGAGGTGTTGTGCTGACTGATTGCTTTGTTCTCCTATTGGCTGTAAATTGGTGGATTTACATTCTAGTCCACTAATCACAGTTAAGTAAGAGATTGATAGATGTAGCAATATGTACGACACCACGATCAAGCCCCTGGGAGTGCCCCTGGGGGCGCCGCCGCCTTTGTGAGGGCTCTTTGTAGAGCCCATGGGGTTGCCACCGCCCCTGCGAAAGTCTCTGGATTCCTTGTTGCTCCTGGGAGGGCCCCTGGGGGCGCCGCTGCCCCTCGAGGGCCACTGGAAGCACCGCCGCCCCTTAAAGGGACCCTGCATTCTTCACCATCCCTGGGAGGGTCTGTGGGAGCGTGACCTTCCCTGGCAGCTTCCCTGGCATCGCCACCACCCTTGGCAGGGCCCTTGTGGGTTCGGCCGCTCTTGGTGGAGGTTATGTATTTAAGCTACTGTGCCGAGTAGCAACCTTGTATATAAGCTACTGTGCCGAGTAGCATCTATGTATATAATTACATGGCAACACTGCACGTGTTATGTGGCAACATTGCCCCGAGGCTGCCATATGGCAAGGCAGTCTCAGTCTGACTTCGTGGGCCGTGCATGGCACACGCTAGTCACCACTTGTATTTTCCTAACCGAATAAACGGACTTCAGTGTTACCCGGTGTTTCCCTACCCATCACTGCATTCTTCAGGGAACACTTGGAACCTTCATGGTGCAGTGAGTAGGATCTGTGGACTTACAAGTGTGTGAACAATGGACAGTTAGCCGGCGATGTGCGACTGCCGGCGATGTGCACGTGACTCTTAGTGTGTGCTGTGTTGTGTCGTGTTGTGTTTCGCTGCGACGTGCAGCATTGCTCCGTCACAGTGCGTTTTAGTGACGGTGACAGTGTTAGTGTCAGTGTGTCAGTGCGTCTAGAGCTGAGAGTTGAGCATTGGCCTGCTTTTTGTGGTACCCACGGAGCACGCAGATGTACACCCTTCTCGTGTGACATCCGGGGAGGCACTAACGATCTCACCCCCGCGGCGGCTCTAGCACCGGCATTAAGGCCACCACGAAGTGCTCTCTCAGACACACACACACACGCACTCACTCACTCACGGACAGAACAGTGGACTCAATGAGTTATTTCTGCACTGTTTATGTCATATATATGTGGTTCGAGCTGATGAGGTGCCCCTTTATATACTAAACAGCGCAGTCCACGCATAAAAAGATGGGCGGTAAGAAGGGACAACGTCAAGATGGGAGACGCGACTCCCCACCCTCTTCTCCTCTACCGGGCACAGATGGAGCTTCTGCTCCCACCGCCCCTCATCCTTCACCTACAGCGACGGACATTGCAACAATTCTGAGGTGGATGGATCACAGAGACGAGCGACGCCGAGAGATGGAACTTCAGAGGGAGGAGACACGAAGAGAGGAGGAAAAGTCGCGTTTTGATGCAATATTGGCGACCCTGGCGCTAACCCACCCTCCCTCACTCGCGCACCAAGGCGCCAGTACCCTCCCTCCTCCACCACACCAGCGTCCTCCAGATACTCTTGCTACTCCAACAGCTCCCAAGGCATCTGTTCAACCCCCACCCGCCCTCTCACCAGACGTCACGTTTCAGCTTTTTCGTGAGTGGAGGCGGCGTTGGACAGATTACTCCACGATGGTGGACCTTGACAGCATGCCTCCAAACAAACAGCTCATCCAACTGCGGATGTGTTTGTCGCTGGAGACCCAGAGAGTTTTGGAGCACACGTTGCAAGTGCCTCCCGATTCTACATCTTCAGTGACGGATATGCTTGACCTTTTACAGGAGCACGTTAAAGGTCGGAATAACGAGACCTTGCGTCGCCTCGCCTTCACCAGCTGCAAGCAGGCGTAGAACGAATCGTTTGACGACTTTTTTGTACGATTGAAGAGTTTGTCGGAGGAGATCGACGTCTGCAAGGTGCACAGCCGGGAATGTGAAGAAGCCTGGATCAAGCATGGGATCTTGACAGGTGTCAGGCAAGAAGAGTTGGTGCAGCGACTCATCCCCCTGGACGCTTCCTCCACACTCCAGGTGGTAGTGACTGAATGTCGGTCATACGAGGCCACCAAGTCCGCCACCTCTGCCTTACGGGCCCCACCTGCTGTGAGAGCTATCTCTCAGTACAAGAAGGGTAAGAAGGCGGCCAACAACGTGAAGGCTGCCGCACGTTCTTCCACGCCTCCGCCTCGTGCTTCCTGTGGCAGCTGTGGAAAGCAGCATGGCCCCAAGACTTGCCCGGCCGCCGACGCACTGTGTCGTGGATGTGACCGTAAGGGCCACTGGTCTAACACAGACAGGTGCCCTGCACGAGGCCACAAGTGTCAGGCCTGCGGTCGCTATTGACACTACGACAAGTGCTGCCGCCAACCCAAGCCCAAAAGCCCGAGACGAGGAGGAAAGCAGCGCACTTCCCTCGGGGTGGTTCGCACGCAGCCCCCTTCAGATGGCCCACGCAGCCCCAAGCAGCAGCTTATTCACATCAGGAGGGTGGAATCGACCACACGCCCCAGGGCTACCCCTTCCCCCACCACCCGCGTCGCCGTCACACACGGTGATGTGTCGGGTCACATCGAGGTGATACCGGACACCGGCGCTGATACTACGGTGATAGGCCTGAAGCACCTCCAGAAACTGGGCCTCACCAAACGCGGCCTGGGACCACCGCCGCAGCTGCAGTATTACAATGCGGACGGTTCCCAGATGCCGGACGCTGTGGGCTCTTTCAAGCGGAGATCACTTACGGCGACAGGTCGTGTCACGGATGGATCGACGTGCAGCCTACTCTCGCAACACCCTTGTTGTCGTGGGAGCACTGCAAGGGGTTAGGCGTGGTGCCCAGAGACTTTCCTGAGCAGATCCCAGCTGCTCAGTACACCGCCAGCAGGGTGCGTGAATCAACGAGCGACTCGCCTGGTGCTGCCGCACAGAGCTGCCCAGAACCCACGTCCACTCCCGCCCTGCCTCCACCCAAGTCACGGCTGCTTCCGCTTCACAGCGAGACGTCTCCTTCAGCCGCAAGGGCCTACTTCCTGAAGGAGTACTCGGATGTGCTGGTGACGAAGGAGGTCCTATGGCGGGTCCGCCTATGAGGATACACCTGCGGGAAGATGCACAGCCGTTTGCCATACACACTCCCCGGTTGATTCCTCTCGCCTTCACGGATTCAGTCATCGTACCCGTTGGTGACGACCCGTCCCCTTGTTGCCACCCTCTAGTCGCTGTGGCTAAGACTAACGATGGAGTCCGGATTACTACCGACTTGTCTAAGCTTAACAGCCAGGTGTCCCGTCCCGCCCACCCTTCACCCACACCTTTTGCAGCTATAAGGAGTGTGGACCCGATGGTACGGCACTTCTCGACAATGGACGCCCTCTGTGGTTACTGGCAGATCCCACTGAAGAAGGAGGATCAGCCACTGACCACTTTCATCACGCCTTACGGACGCTTCCGCTACTGCCGTGGCCCTATGGGATTCGCTGCTACGGGGGACGCCTTCTGTCTCCGTGGTGACATGGCACTTCAAGGCGTGACCAACTGCGTGAAGGTAGTGGATGACGTCCTTCTCTACGATGAGGACTACCTGACGCATCTTCGCCGCATCGACGAGGTACTGACCAGGTATAGGACGCACGGCATCACTCTGAATGCCGAGAAGTTCGTCTTGGCCGCACATGCAGTGTCTTTCTGCGGCTACCGACTCTCAAGGGATGGCATTGCTGCGGACCCGGAGAAAGTTCACGCCATAGCGGACTTTGCAAAACCTGCCAACCTTACGGATCTCAGGTCTTTCATGGGCCTGGTGAACCAGCTGGCAGAATTTTCTCCTGACGTCTCCGCCGCTGCCGGGCCTCTCCGCCCCCTGATGAGCCCCAAGAGGACTTTCACGTGGACCCCTGACCACGACCTCGCCTTTCATAAGGTGAAGGAGGCCCTGTCAAGTCCACCTATCCTCGCTACTTTTGACCCAGCGCTCCCCACCGTCCTCCAGACAGACGCCTCGCGCCTGTACGGGGTTGGTTACGCCCTTCTCCAGGATCACGGTGGAGGAAAGTACCGGCTCGTACAGTGTGGCTCTCACTTCCTCACTGATGCTGAGTCTCGTTATGCTACCATCGAGCTGGAGCTGCTGGCAGTGGTATGGGCCTTATCGAAGTGCAAATTTTACTTGATTGGCCTACAGCACTTCGACCTCATCACAGACCACAGGGCCTTGGTCCCCATTCTTAATCACTATTCGCTGGACGCCATTGAGAATCCCCGCCTCCAGCGCCTGAAGGAGAAGATTTTGGCCTTCATCTTCACCGCGGCTTGGCGCGCAGGTAAGGAGTTGTGCATCCCGGATGCCCTCTCCCGCTCCCCAGTCAGCCGCCCTACACCTGAAGACGAGATGCTCAGCACCGAGGCCGGTTTCTCCGTCAGCAACATCGTCACTTTGCAGGCCGTACAGTCCCTCGCCAGCACCCAGGCCTCAGTGTCGCCACCCGACAGCGCTCTGGCCCTTGAGGAACTACGGACCGCGGCACGCGACGACCCCTCCTACACTCAGCTCTTGGAGAGTGTGAAGACTGGGTTCCCTCGCGACCGTTTTGACCTCCACAACACCCTACGCCCGTATTGGAAGATACGTGAGGACCTCTACGCAGATGGGGACCTCGTCCTGTACGGTGCCCATGTGGTCGTCCCTGCAGCTCTCCGTCGTCGCATTCTGGCCCGCTTACACGACAGCCAACGTGGAGCAGAGGCCACCAAGCGCCGCGCAAGGCAGGCTGTGTACTGGCCCGGCATTGACGCGGATATCGTCAATACGGTCCGTGCCTGTGAGCCGTGCAAGATCATGCAGCCCAGTCAACAGCAGGAGCCCCTCTTGTGCGACGACGAACCCACCAGACCCTTCGAGTCCGTGTCGGCTGATTTCTTCAGCACAACTGGGAAACATTTCCTAGTTGTCGCCGACCGACTCTCTGGCTGGCCTGTGGTGGTAATCTGTGGCTCGGACACGACGTCCGCGGCCACCATTCGCCACTTCCAGCACCTCTTTCGTGACCTGGGCGTCCCGGTACGTCTGCGGACGGACGGTGGGCCACAGTTCACCAGCCAGGACTTCACAGGATTCCTGGAGCGTTGGGGAGTCCGCCACATCGTGTCAACACCCCACTACCCACAGTCAAACGGCCATGCTGAGGCTGCGGTCAAGACAGTCAAGCACCTCATCCTCAAGGTGGCCCCTTCAGGCAACATAGACTGTGAGGCGTTTGACAAAGGACTCCTGGAGTTACGTAATACTCCCACCCACACAGGATGCTCCCCTGCCCAGATCCTGTATGGTCACCCTCTCCGCTCTTGCGTTCCTGCACACGCCAAGGCCTTTGCGAAGGAATAGCAGACCAGAGCCGAGAGCTGCGACCGCCGCGCCGCTTCACGTGCCCAGGACGCCAAGGCTCGGTATGACGACCGTGCCCGCCCTCTTCAGCCACTGGAGATTGGTGCCCTTGTCCGCGTCCAGGACCCGACGACGACACGTTGGGACAAGGTGGGCATAGTGATGGGCGTCGGCTGGTCGCGGGACTACAAGGTCAGGATGCCGAGCGGCCGTGTCTGGTGGAGGAACTGCCGCTTCCTCCTGCCAGTCCCACCCGCTGCTGCTGGCCCCCTGACCGAGGACGAGTCCCCTACACCTCACGAGGATCCGCCCCACAGTGCACCTCGACGCTCGGAGAGACTTAGGACTAAGAAGTCCGCTCAAGACAAAGACTATGAGCGTGAGGGGGGGGGGGGGAGGAAGATGTAGGTTATGTAACTAAGCTACCGTGCCGAGTAGCAACCTTGTATATAAGCTATTGTGCCGAGTAGCATCTATATATATAATTACGTGGCAACACTGCACGTGTTATGTGGCAACATTGCCCCGAGGCTGCCATATGGCAAGGCAGTCTCAGTCTGACTTCGTGGGCCGTGCATGGTACACGCTAGTCACCACTTGTATTTCTCCTATCCGAATAAACGACTTCAGTGTTACCCGGTGTTTCCCTACCCATCACTGCATTCTTCAGGGAACACTTGGAACCTTCACTTGGGATAGCCCCAGGGCGAACCGCCACCCCTGGGAAGGGCCCCAGAGGCGCCACTGACCATGGGAGGACCCTTAGGGGTGCTGCCGCGGCTGTGAGGGCTCCTAGGGGCGCCTCCACATTTGGGAGCGCCTCTGCGAGGGCCCTTTAAGGAGCAATTGCCCTTGGGAGGGCCTTTGGGGCACTGGCGCTCCTGGCAGGGTCCCTGGGGATGCCACTACCCATGGAACAGCCCCTAGGGGGGGGGGGGCTGCCGCCCTATGTAGGGTCCCTAGGAGTGCCACCGCACCTTGGAGGGCCCTGGAAGCACAATCGCCCCTGCAAGAACTCTTGGCGGCGCCTCCGCCCCTGAGAGGAGCCCTGGAGCCGCCACAGCCCCTGGAAAGGCCCCCAATGGCTCTGGGAGTGCCCTTGAGGGCGCTGCTGCTCTTAGGAGGGACTCTAGTGGCGCCTCTGCCCTTGGAGTCCCCTAGGAGCGCCGTTGCCCCTGGGAGGGCTCCTGGGGGCACCACCGGTATTGGCAGGGCCCTTGTCAGGGCCCCTGGAGGCGCCACCTGTGATGGCCCCTGATAGCGCCACCGTGTCTGGGAGAGCTTTTGGGGGCACCGCCGTCCCTGGAGGTCAATTTAAAAAAAGAAAAGAAAGTAGTAGTAGTAGTAGTAGTAGTAGTAGCAGTGGCCTCCAGCCTCCCCCAATAGCCATACCTTCGCCACCATTTTATTACCTTAATATTAAATATCCAAATACATAAGTAGCTATCCTAGCTGTGTTGAATTAGTTGTGCTGCAGATTTATGCGGCATTCAGTGACTGTAGCCTCATAGTCAATATCTGCAACTATTGTCGGCTTTGGGGCCGATGCTCTCGTTCCCCTGAGGCAGAGCAAAGCCGACCGAAGGAGAGAGAAGGTCAGTCGACATCTCATCCAGGATGTAAGATAAATTCTGGGTTGCTGCTCCTGTTCAACGTTCTAAATTCTCTCCCTGTATGCCCTTATCTTGTCGTTCTCGTTCCTCCCTTGTGCAGCATCGAGAGCTAAGTTTCAGTGACGTGCGTCCATGGGATCAAAAATCCTGATGTCGAAGAAGGCTCGCTGTCCCCGCGTCCAGAATCCTCGAGCACTGACGTCAACACGGGCTTCGTTAGATGTGTTTGACGTCCTATGTTGGAAAATCTCACCGTCCAGTGGAAGGAGGGTTGGTTCAACCCTGACATCACGGCAGATTTCCATCAACATATTTGCTGTGTGAGCCCTTACTTCGTCATCCCTCATGCATATGAAGCCCCCTTTCTTGCACAGCATGGCGTGATCGACGTCATAGGAAGAGCCACACACACATTGGGAGGGCAAACCTTCTACTGGCCTGCCATACCTTAGAGCAATGGCTCTGTAAATTCTTGTTTATTGAGACTGAAACCATTTGCCCTTATTGGTAACTTAGTTAACCAGTTCGAGGCGCCCACCTCCTGCGCTATAGCTACTTTTTTTTTTAATTTTCTGGTACTTGCAGCAACAGTTGCTGCAAATTTTCACTTTGGCCATGCTGTCGTTCTATCGCAATGGACCTTCGAATCTTGTTTAATTCACTGGTATCCACCTCCCCTATTGCGTTGTGAGCTATTATGTGGTCCATGAGAGCTGCAGTGAGCTTAACTGAGTTTTCATGTTCGGTGGCAGCAATCTCCTCTGGATTGGTCAATCCCATTTCTCCCAGTCTCGGTGGTAGTGCAAGGAATGATCTTTCTGCTGGGGTTAAGTGAGGGTGCTTCACTAATTTGGGAATGAAGTTGACACTAACAGCTTCTTCCAGAGGGTGGAGGAGGGGTCCGATATCAGGGATAGTGCGCATCAGGTTAGCAATCTCAGACAGAATCTTGGATTTCCCTAACCCACTCATTCACCTTTCCCGTTATATACTCGGTCTTGAAGTCTGTCGTGCCGATTACTGCTCCTAGGTGTCTTTGGCCATCCTTTGTTATTTTGACCTCACTTCCACTGAACACCTCCAGTGGTAGTAGTAGTAGAAATTGTGGCTATTCCTGCTTCTGTTGTTCATTTTCATCTGTGATGATGCAGTTCAATTTCCTGTAACAAGCAAAATATTTGCTTTAAAGAAGTTGGGAGGTTAGGTTAGGTTAGGTTTGGTTAGCATTAGGGTGTTTAATCACATGATGAAATAAGCTGAGGTGTCTTAACTTCATGTTATTCACTCTTTCATTTGAAGTTGTAACTCTGGCCAGTAAAAAATGGTCAATGCCATGGTGACAAACTTCACAAGTGTAGCAATTTAGCCACGTGACATAAAATAAACAGAGCCAACAGAGGGACATCCAATTTATATATTGATGTAAAATACTGCAGAGAGGTGAGGGTGGGTTGATGATAGGTTAGCTTGGCTTACTTCAAAGTCAAAGCTATATTGTTGGAAGTGACTCCTTAGGTCTAACATAATCTAACCTAAACTAACTATCAATGAAAACCTTAAAAATTAACCCACTAATATTTTAGAAGAGGTGAACAGCTTAACGAGCAACATTAGGAAATTTTTAGCTACAAGAAATCTTCCTTTTCTCAGAACATCCCTCCCAAAAAGGTGGAAGAATCAATTTCTACAAACGAAAAAAAAAAGAAAAAAAAACGCCCAAGGGACTACCAGATCTGGATATTGTACATGACTTTTCCACCTTAACTTTAGATAACACCACCACGCAACCTCCAGTCTGCCCAGCCGGGCACAGGTCATTGACCCATAACGGGGCCTAGGGAGAGAAAAAATAAGAGTAAAAAAAATTAAAAATAGAAAAGAAAAAGATTTTATTAATCTACACCACGAAGATGCCGGAAAACCAGCTTTATGAAGTGAGACAGATTGTATGAGTATGGAAACACAGAAGAAGGCAGAGCATTCCACAGTTTGGCTGTGTGAGGAAAGAAGGATGTACTATAACGGGTTATTCTAGGGTGATCGACATCCACAGAGGAATGGTGGGCACCACGGGCAAGACGAGTGTTACGAGCCCACTGCCTTGCCAACGGTACATAGGATGCCAAATCCACTGAACATTGCCCGTTAAAGTACTTGTAAAAGAGAGAGAGTGAAGCAACATTGCGGCGAAGAGAAAGGGGAGAGAGATTATCAACTAAAGGAGGAGAGTCAATAAGACGAAATGCTTTTGATTCCACCTCATCTAACAGATGGACAGAAGAAAAGCCACCCCATTTATGAGAGCAGTACTTCAAGAAAGGACAAATGAATCCCTTATAAACTTGAAGCACAACTGCTCAGGAGTGAAGTAGCTACGGCATCTGTACAGCATTCCCAGCTTTCGGGAGGCAGGTTTAGGAATGTTGTGGATGTGTGGCTCCCATGACATATTAGAGGAAATGGTGAGGTCTAGCATATCTATAACTACACTGTACTTTATCCCTTTCACCACTAATTAGACTGTTAGCCGCTTGACCGTCATATTTTACCAAGTACATTTTCACTACTACTGTACCAGGACCTCGTCGTACCTTACTTACCGGTAACAAAATCCTGTATAAACTCAAAAAGGTTATATACAGGACCATTATGCAGCTAACTCAAATAAGCTACATACAAGACCTTTTCATTTTCTTTTTTTGATAATGATTGAAGAAACCGCTACCACCAGAAGGAGTTGTTTGATTTCATTCATTTTTTCACAGATGTTCTTATCATTACAGTAAGTATTTAAAAAGAGATGACGTTTACTAGAATCTGACCTAACATCCTAGCCCCAGGACCCCTCCCTCCACCATATTAACAAAAATAATAATTATTTAAATTCTTAACTTATTTCACTTGATGATTATATAAAACACACAAACGCTAACCTATCCTAACCCAACCCCACCTAATCTAACCCAACTTAACCCAACCCTAAAGACTCTCTCTAATCACAAGTCTATTTAAGTCTTCATCCACGTGTCACTTCCTTTATTCCCTCTTTTACCTGTACTTGGTCTCCGGAGGCAGAGATCAAGGGTGTCCTCCGTATTGTGCGGGGAAATAAGAGCAGCAGTCCATAATTAGTTAGAGGCTCACGTCAAAGAACCTTTGTCTCCATTTACACTGTTTATGATAGTCACGCCAAGAGGTGGGGGGCGGGGGGCGGTGGGAGGGGTATAAGTCACCTGTCTTCATATAAAATACATTTGTCTTCGTATGAGATATATTCATGTTCGTAAATAATTGATATCTGTTTTATTAATGTGGCACAAAGTTCAGGAGTACGAGGCAGGTAAACGCTGACTCCTACATACAAGGCGCACAGTATGGTGGCTTCCATAAATCATGAGAAGGCATCCACCAGTCTGGCAGCATTGAAAGTTGCATCCTAATTAGTTTACCTCGAATAGTTTGGGCACAATTTTCGTACAAACTTTGAAAATAAACTTTTGTCTCGAACAGGAGAGCGTGTGTGCGATTATTCGGAGATTAGTTTTACTTAGTTCTTTCTATTCCAGGATACAAATTGAATGAACATGTATTTGATGACGGATACATAAAAACTATGTAAGTGGTTGTTTTACGAATGGTTACTTGGCTCCGTGATTTACAAGTACGCATTTAACTGACCAAAATCACAGCCGTTTGAGCCCCAGATCCATCCTTAATCAGTGTATCGAGGAGGACCTATTCTGACATTTTGAATAACACCAAAAATGACCAATTATTTACGAAAACGACAAGGCTGCACTGTGACTCCTCGTAAGACAAACCCATATTTGGGTCAGCGGGTAGAGCATCAGGCAGGACACTAAAAGGATCTAATACTGTGGATCTAACTATAAAAATTATATTAAAGTCACCCAACCTGCTTTAGCCATCGTGTGTTGGGGTGTCCTCTACACTCTACAGCCTTGACCTTCAACCTCTCCCACGTAACTGAAGACAAACAGGTAAATACACAGGAGAACAAGAATCAGTATCGTGTGGGCGAAGGTCAATTAAAGACAATGAAGGTTTGTTTATAGGTCAAACTCTTACCAAGATGATGTTATGGGCCAACAAATCACCCTCTTTTAGTACCAGTAAAGTGGCTATGGCATAATATTTTCCCCAATGGGTCAAGAGAAGAACTAGCTTTTGTTGGGGTAAGTTAGCATCATCTGTGTTACCGTCAAGATTATGGAACAACAACAACAACGAGTGTATTCAGTTTCATAATTATATCTCGACCTCTACTCTTAATAATTAAACGAGGCTCAAACTAACATATTCTATATTAAGTTACCAACTCAAGGGTAAAAATAAAAGATAATGAAGACAGTACTTAACCTTAATTTGTCTTTCTTGCATAATATATTCATAGCCCGGCTCACCCGCACCCCCCCCCCCCCACACACACAGTGATGATGATAATAATAATACTCGAATTATTATTGTTATTATTAGTTATGTTTACTTACCATTGATATTGTTATTATTGTTAATTTTTATATTATGATTTTTATTATTGTTATTACTGTATTATTATTATCCTATAACACTGCGAAACGGTATCACCATTGGCCATTCAACTCTACACAAAGGTTCACTGTAATACGTGTCATAGACGTGACAACATAAGAATATACCAACATTACCATCAATAATCTTTCCTTGTAGCTCTTGCACACCAAAGATAACTGTTGTGTTTGATTATCTGAAGATTAGTCACCCTAGCTTATTTTCTTACCTGGAGTTTAAACACCCTAACGCTATTTGGGGAGTTTGGTAAGGTTAGGAAAGGTTTGGTTAGGTTAGAAAGATTAGGTTAAGTTAACATTAGGTTGGTTAACCTTCTGGTGAAATAGGTGGGGGTGTCTAATCTTCAGGTGATCCGCAGTACAACATTCATCTACCTGAACAAATGGATTACACTCACACCCAACTGATTAAACGGCGAGTCAAGAAAACCCGGGCATTGGTGTGAGTGTAGGAGGGGGGGGGGGGGAGGGGGATTTACAGCGACCGACACAGTCCTCAAGGAAACATACCGCGGATGTCAACAAACACACTGCTAACCCTCCGCCCCCTCTCCCACCTCTCTCCCCTCGCGCCTCTGTTGTATACTGCCTGTGATGTTTTGTGTGTGTGTGTGTGGTGTGTGAATAATAGTACAACACAAAGATAATTTCGAACACTGGTGAAACAACTAATAATTTCATCAAGGTTGCTCTTCCTAGTAACTACTTTGTGTGTCTTGCTCTCGACTGCCGGGTAAATCTCAGCCCTTTAGGGACCCAAAGACCTGTGTTGATAATGCTCTAGGAAATAATCTCCAACTTCAAAAATAAATGGATTCAAAGCGTACACGAACTCGGTATATTCCGAGAACAGACTTTATGGTCCATTCATCACATAACGTCTGAGGGCTCTCTATGCTTCTTTTTTCTTGCCCTGGTGTACATGAGAGCCAACACTTATAAGGCCTTCCACCCACCAGTCAGACAGACAACCCTATGTGTGGATAACGCTCCGAGGTTAGGTAATATTGGTGCGCTTCTGAAAACATTACGATCTGTAGTTGCATTTCGTGTGTGTGTGTGTGTGTTCGTCTGGTGTTTCAATGTTAGGTTGTATAGTGCTTGTCCACTGCTCCCTTTGTGCCAGTCCCAGGTCAGGTCAGGTCAGGTAAGGTCAACGCCCACGCCACACAACACTAAGTTGCCTTAATTAAATATTCCCAGGCCACTGATTCATCTCTGACTCTTTCATTGTCTGGTTCATTTTCCTCTTTCACCGGTCTGTCTCACCTCTCTATCTCACCTATATATTCATTTGTCTGTCTACTTCACAAATCTAATTCAAATTTCTGTCTGTTTCACCTCTCTGGCTCATGTCTGGCTCACTTGACTAACTAACCTGTTTAATTCACCTGATTGAGTCGCCTGTATGGCTCTACTACCTGTGAAAAAGTTCCGTACTTACAAGTCGCACTTCTAACACACACACTGACAAGAAGGACACACACACACACACACACACACACACCAGCACCAATAGCGTGGGTTGAGGTATCCGCTGGTCTATAAAAAGCCTCAACAAAGCTTCAGATAAAAACACTTGCTGTTTTTTGGGAACGACCATCTTTTTTAGCCATTTATTAAGCCTCAGTGTGTCAACAACCGTGCGAGTTGATCCTTAGACAGATGCCTCCAAAAGATGGCTCGCCGTCCTTACTATGTTATTATCTACGGGTTACTTTTACGTGTATTTCCAGGTGATGGTGTAGGGTCGGGGGGGGGGGGGATAATGACGGAGGGGAGCATGGGAGGGTAAGAGGTCAGCGATGAGTTAGAGGGGTTGGGGGTCGCTGGGTTGAGAGGTGGGTTCAATGGGGGTGATGGGTGTCATATTAGGTGATGGGGAGGTACTGTACTGTGAATGTTGGTGAAAATTACAAAGTACAGTAATGACAAATCGCCATAATTTTCTAACATATCTCCTTCCTTATTTTAGTCTAATCCTCAAGATAAACTTTCGTGGGCTAAAATTGTACACACTACCACCGACTGCGCGCGCGTGTGTGTGTGTGTGTGTGTGTGTGTGTGTGTGTGTGTGAAATAAAAGGTGTGAGTTGCATTTGGTTACTTGTGATTTTAGTTCCTTACTGACACGGATTTAGTCATCAGCTGGACAACCCTATACCAGTACACCGCTTGTATGTATATTATGTATGCTGTATTTATATTATGCTATGTATACTATGTATGTGCTCCATTTATGTATTATTTATTTAGCCTAGCTAGTAGCGTGTGGCAATGTATTTATACTCGATCAAAGGACTTTTTTATACTCGACCAGGGGCCTTTGTTATAATCGACCAGGGCCTTTGTTATGCTCGACCAGGGGCCTTTGTTATACTCGATCAGGGGCCTTTGTTATACTCGATCAGGGGCCTTTGCTTTACTCAACCAAGGGACTTTGTTATACTCAACCAGGGGACTTTGTTATACTTGATCAGGGGACTTTGTTATGCTCGACCAGGGCCTTTGTTATGCTCGGTCAGCGGACTTTGTTATACTCGATCAGGGGACTTTGTTATACTCGGTCAGTGGTTTTTGTTATATTCGATCTGGGGACTTTGTTATAGTCGATCAGGGGACTTTGTTATACTCGATCAGGGTATATGTTATACGCTATTAGGGGATATGTTATACTCGATCAGGGGACTGTTATACTCGACCAGGGGACTTTGTTATACTCGATCAGGGGACATTTTTATACTCGACCAGGGGCCTTTGTTATGCTCGATCAGGGGACTTTGTTATACTCGATGAGCGGACTTTGTTATACTCGACCATGGGACATTGTTATACTCGATTAGGGGACTTTGTTATACTCGATCATGTGACTTTGTTATACTCGATCAGGGGGCTTTGTTATACTCGACCAGGGGCCTTTGTTATACTCGATTAGGGGCCTTTGTTATACTCGACCAATACTTTGTTATACTCGACCAGGGGACTTTGTTATACTCGATTAGGGGACTTTGTTATACTCGATCAAGGGACTTTTTTATACTCGACCAGGGGTCTTTTTATACTCGACCAGGGAGCGTTAATATACTCGATCAGGGGACTTTGTTATACTCGGTCAGTGGTCTTTGTTATGTTTGATCTGGGGACTTTGTTATACTCGATCAGGGTATATGTTATACGCGATCAGGGGATATGTTAAACTCGATCAGGGGACTTTGTTATACTCGACCAGGGGACTTTGTTATACTCGATCAGGGGAATTTTTTATACTCGAACAGGGGCCTTTGTTATGCTCGATTAGGGGACTTTGTTATACTCGATCAAGGGACTTTTTTATACTCGACCAGGGGCCTTTGTTATGCTCGATTAGGGGACTTTGTTATACTCGATCAAGGGACTTTTTTATACTCGACCACGGGCCTTTGATATGCTCGATTAGGGGACTTTGTTATACTCGATCATGAGACTTTGTTATGCTTGATCAGGGGACTTTGTTATACTCGACCAGGGGCCTTTGTTATGCCCGATCAGCGGATTTGTTATACTCGATCAGGGGACTTTGTTATACTCGGTCAGTGGACTTGGTTGTATTCGATCTGGGGACTTTGTTATAGTCGATCAGGGGACTTTGTTATACTCAATCAGGGTATATGTTATTCGCGTTCAAGGGACTTTGTTAAAGTCGATCTGGGGGCTTTGTTATACTCGACCAGGGGACTTTGTTATACTCGATCAGGGTATATGTTATATGCTATTAGGGGATATGTTATACTCGACCAGGGGACTTTGTTATACTCGATCAGGGGACATTTTTATACTCGACCAGGGGCCTTTGTTATGCTCGATCAGGGGACTTTGTTATACTCGATGAGGGGACTTTGTTATACTCGACCATGCGACATTGTTATACTCGATTAGGGGACTTTGTTATACTCGATCATGTGACTTTGTTATACTCGATCAGGGGGCTTTGTTATACTCGACGAGGGGCCTTTGTTATGCTCGACAAGGGGCCTTTGTTTTACTCGATTAGGGGCCTTTGTTATACTCGACCAAAACTTTGTTATACTCGACCAGGGGACTTTGTTATACTCGATTAGGGGACTTTGTTATACTCGATCATAAGACTTTGTTATACTCGATTAGGGACCTATTTATACTCGACCAGGGGTCTTTTTATACTCGACCAGGGAGCGTTAATATACTCGATCAGGGGACTTTGTTATACTCGGTCAGAGGACTTTGTTATATTCGATTAGGGGACTTTGTTATAGTCGATCAGGGGACTTTGTTATACTCGACCAGCTGACTTTGTTATACTCGATCAGGGTATATGTTATACGCGATCAGGGGATATGTTATACTCGATCAGGGGATATGTTATACTCGATCAGGGGACTTTGTTATACTCGACCAGGGGACGTTGTTATACTCAACCAGGGGACTATTTTTTGGTCGACCAGGGGAATTTGTTATACTCGATTAGGGGAATTTGTTATACTCGATCAGGGGACTTTTTTATACTCGACCAGTTGCCTTTGTTATGCTCGGTTAGGGGGACTTTGTTATACTCGATCATGAGACTTTGTTATACTCGATGAAGGTGCTTTGTTATACTCGACCAGGGGCCTTTGTTATGCTCGACCAGGGGCCTTTGTTATACTCGATCAGGCGCCTTTGTTATACTCGATCAGGGGCCTTTGTTTTACTCAAACAAGGGACTTTGTTATACTCAACCAGGGGACTTTGTTATACTTGATCAGTGGACTTTGTTATACTCGACCAAAACTTTGTTATACTTGATCAGGAGTCTTTGTTATACTCGACCAGGGGACTTTGTTATACTCGACCAGGTACTTTGGTATACTCGATCAGGGGAGTTTGTTATACTCGATTAGGGGACTTTGTAATATTCGATCAAGGGGCATTGTTATACTCGACCAGGTGCCTTTGTTATGCTCGATCAGCTGACTTTGTTATACTCGATTAGGGGACTTTGTTATATTGGATGAGGGGACTTTGTTATACTCGACCGTGGGACTTTGTTATACTCGATTAGGGGACTTTGTTATACTCGATCATGAGACATTGTTATACTCGATTAGGGGCCTATTTATACTCGACCAGGGGTCTTTTTATACTCGACCAGGGAGCGTTAATATACTCGATCAGGGGACTTTGTTATACTCGGTCAGTGGACTTTGTTATATTCGATCAGGGAACTTTGTTATAGTCGATCAGGGGACTTTGTTATACTCGACCAGCTGACTTTGTTATACTCGATCAGGGTATATGTTATACGCGATCAGGGGATATGTTATACTCGATCAGGGGACTTTGTTATACTCGACCAGGGGAATTTGTTATACTCATCCAGGGGATTTTTTTTGCTCGACCAGGGACTTTGTTATAGTCGACCAGGGGACTTTGTTATAGTCGATCAGGGGGCTTTGTTATACTCGACCAGGGGCCTTTGTTATGCTCGACCAGGGGCCTTTGTTATACTCGATTAGGGGCCTTTGTTATACTCGATGAGGGGCCTTTGTTTTACTCAACCAAGGGACTTTGCTATACATGATCAGGGGACTTTGTTATACTCAACCAAAACTTTGTTATACTTGACCAGGAGACTTTGTAACACTCTATCAGGGGACTTTGTTATGGTCGATCAGGGGACTTTGTTAAAGTCGATCAGGGGACTTTGTTATACTCGACCAGCTGATTTTGTTATACTCGATCAGGGTATATGTTATGCGCGATCAGGGGATATGTTTTACTCGATCAGGGGACTTTGTTATACTCGACCAGGGGACTTTGTTATACTCGATGAGGGGTCTTTGTTATACTCGACCATGGGACATTGTTATACTCGATTAGGGGACTTTGTTACACTCGATCATGTGACTTTGTTATACTCGATCATGTGACTTTGTTATACTCGATTAGGGGGTTTGTTATACTCGACCAGGGGCCTTTGTTATGCTCGACAAGGGGCCTTTGTTATACTCGATCAGGGGCCTTTGTTATACGCGACCAAAACAATGTTATACTCGACCAGGGGAGTTTGTTATACTCGACCAGGGGGCTTTATTATACTCGATCAGGGGACTATGTTATACTCGATCAGGAGCCTTTGTTATACTCGATCAAGGGCCTTTGTTTTACTCGATGAGGGGCCTTTGTTAGACTCGATCAGGGGCCTTTGTTATACTCGATCACTGGACTTTGTTATACTCGATTTGGGGACTTTGTTATACTCGACCAGGGGACTTTCTTATACTAGATTAGGGGATTTTGTTAGACTCGATTATGAGACTTTGTTAAACGCGACCATGGGGCTTTGATATACTCGATCAGGGGACTTTGTTATACTCGGTCAGGGGACTTTGTTATACTCGATTAGGGAACTTTGATATACTCGACCAGGGGACTTTGTTATACTCGATCAGGGGACTTTGGTATACTCGATCAGGGGGCTGTGTTATACTCGATCAGGGACTATGATATACTCGATCATGAGCCTTTGTTATACTCGATCAAGGGCCTTTGTTTTACTCGATGAGGGGCCTTTGTTATACTCGATGAGGGGCCTTTGTTATACTCAACCAGGGGACTTTGTTATTCTCAACCAGGGGACTTTGTTATACTCGACCAGGGGACTTTGTTATACTCGGTCAGGGGACTTTGTTATACTCGACCATGGAGCTTTGATATACTCGATCAGGGGACTTTGTTACACTCTATCAGGGGACTTTGTTATACTCGATCAGGGGACTTTGTTATACTCGATCACGAGACTTTGTTTTACTCGATTATAAGATTTTGTTACTCTCGACCAGGGGACATTTTACACTCTACCAGGGGACTTTGTTAAACTCGATTAGGGGACTTTGTTATACTCGATCAGGAGACTTTGTTATACTCGACCATGGGGCTTTGATATACTCGATTAGGGGACTTTGTTATACTCGGTTAGGGGACTTTGTTATATTCGATCAGGGAACTTTGATATACTCGACCAGGGGACTTTGTTATACTCGATCAGGGGACTTTGGTATACTGGATGAGGGGGCTTTGTTATACTCGATCAGGGGACTATGATATACTCGATCAGGAGCCTTTGTTATACTCGATCAGGGGCTTTTGTTTTCTCGATGAGGGGCCTTTGTTCGACTCGATCAAGGGCCTTTGTTATACTCGATCAGTGGACTTTGTTATACTCAACCTGGGGACTTTGTTATATTCGGTCAGGGGACTTTGTTATACTCGATCAGGGGACTTTTATATAGTCGATGAGGGGCCTTTGTTATACTCAACCTGGGGACTTTGTTATACTTGAACAGGGGACTTTGTTATACTCGATCAGGTGGCTTTGTTATACTCGATGAGGGGACTATGTTATACTCGAAGAGGGGACTTTGTTATACTCGAACAGGTTTCTTCGTTATACTCGATGAGGGGTGTTTGTTATACTAGATGAAGGGGCTTTGTTATCCTCGATCAGAGAACTTTGTTATACTCGATCAGTGGGATTTGTTATACTCGACCAGGGGACTTTGATATACTCGATTAGGAGACTTTGTTAAACTAGATTAGGGGACTTTTTAATATTCGATCAGGGGGCTTTGTTATACTCGACCAGGGGCCTTTGTTATGCTCGAGCAGGTGCCTTTGTTATACTCGATCAGGGGCCTTTGTTATACTCAACCAGGGGGCTTTATTATACTCAACCAGGGGACTTTGTTATTCTTGATCAGGGGACTGTGTTTTGCTCGTCCAAAACTTTTTTATGCTCGACCAGGGGACTTTGTTATACTCGACCAAGGGACTTTTTTATACTCGACTAGAGGACTTTGTTATAGTCGATGAAGGGACTTTGATATTGTCGAACAGGGGACTTTGTTATACTCGATCAAGGGCCTTTGTTATACTCGGTCAGGGGACTTTGTTATTCTCGGTTAGAGGACTTTGTTATTGTCGATTATGGGGCTTTGTTATCCTCGATCAGGGGATTTTGTTATACTCGATAAGGGGGCTTTGTTATCCTCGATCAGGGGACTGTGTTGTACTCGACCAGGGGCCTTTGTTATGCTTGATCAGGGGACTTTGTTATACTCGATTAGGGGACTTTGTTATACTCGATGAGGGTTCTTTGTTATACTCGATGAGGGGACTTTGTTATACTCGACCATGGGACTTTGTTATACTCGATTAGGGGACTTTGTTACACTCGATCATGAGACTTTGTTATACTCGTTGAGGGGCCTTTTTGTACTCGACGAAGGGGATTTGATATACTGGATCAGGGGACTTTGTTATACTCGATGAGGGGACTATGTTATACTCGACCAGGGGACTTTGTTATACTCGATCAAGGGACTTTGTTATACGCGATCAGGGGATATGTTATACTCTATCAGGGGACTTTGTTATACTCGACTAGGGGACTTTGTTATACTCGATCAGGGGACTTTGTTATACTCGATGAGGAGACTTTGTTATACTCGACAATGGGGCGTTGATATACTCGATCAGAGGACTTTGTTATACTCGATCAGGGTACTTTGATATATTCGATGAGGGGGCTTTGTTATACTCGATCAGGGGACTATGTTATACTCGATCAGGAGCCTTTGTTATACTCGATCAAGGGCCTTTGTTATACTCGATGAGGGGCCTTTGTTAGACTCGATTAGGGGCCTTTGTTATACTCGATCACTGGACTTTGTTATACTCGATCAGGGGACTTTGTTATACTCGACCAGGGGACTTTCTTATACTAGATTAGGGGATTTTGTTAGACTCGATTATGAGACTTTGTTAAACTCGACCATGGGGCTTTGATATACTCGATCAGGGGACTTTGTTATACTCGGTCAGGGGACTTTGTTATACTCGATTAGGGAACTTTGATATACTCGACCAGGGGACTTTGTTATACTCGATCAGGGGACTTTGGTATACTCGATCAGGGGGCTTTGTTATACTCGATCAGGGGACTATGATATACTCGATGAGGAGCCTCTGTTATACTCGATCAAGGGCCTTTGTTTTACTCGATGAGGGGCCTTTGTTATACTCGATGAGGGGCCTTTGTTATACTCAACCAGGGGACTTTGTTATACTCAACCAGGGGACTTTGTTATACTCGATTAGGGAACTTTGATATACTCGACCAGGGGACTTTGTTATACTCGATCAGGGGACTTTGGTAAACTCGATCAGGGGGCTTTGTTATACTCGATCAGGGGACTATGATATACTCGATGAGGAGCCTTTGTTATACTCAACCAGGGGACTTTGTTATACTCAACCAGGGGACTTTGTTACACTCGGTCAGGGGACTTTGTTATACTCGACCATGGGGCTTTGATATACTCGATCAGGGGACTTTGTTACACTCTATCAGTGGACTTTGTTATACTCGATCAGGGGACTTCGATATACTCGATCACGAGACTTTGTTTTACTCGATTATAAGATTTTGTTATTCTCGACCAGGGGACATTTTATACTCTACCAGGGGACTTTGTTAAACTCGATTAGGGGACTTTGTTATACTCGATCAGGAGACTTTGTTATACTCGACCATGGGGCTTTGATATACTCGATTAGGGGACTTTGTTATACTCGATGAGGGGACTTTGTTATACTCGACCATGGGAATTTGTTATACTCGATTAGGGGACTTTGTTACACTCGATCATGAGACTTTGTTATACTCGTTGAGGGGCCTTTTTGTACTCGACGAAGGGGATTTGATATACTGGATCAGGGGACTTTGTTATACTCGATGAGGGGACTATGTTATACTCGACCAGTGGACTTTGTTATACTCGATAAGGAGACTTTGTTATACTCGACAATGGGGCGTTGATATACTCGATCAGAGGACTTTGTTATACTCGGTTATGGGACTTTGTTATACTTGATCAGGGTACTTTGATATATTCGATGAGGGGGCTTTGTTATACTCGATCAGGGGACTATGTTATGCTCGATCAGGAGCCTTTGTTATACTCGATCAAGGGCCTTTGTTTTACTCGATGAGGGGCCTTTGTCAGACTCGATTAGGGGCCTTTGTTATACTCGATCACTGGACTTTGTTATACTCGATCAGGGGACTTTGTTATACTCGACCAGGGGACTTTCTTATACTAGATTAGGGGATTTTGTTAGACTCGATTATGAGACTTTGTTAAGCTCGACCATGGGGCATTGATATACTCGATCAGGGGACTTTGTTATACTCGGTTAGGGGACTTTGTTATACTCGATTAGGGAACTTTGATATACTCGACCAGGGGACTTTGTTATACTCGATCAGGGGACTTTGGTATACTCGATCAGGGGGCTTTGTTAAACTCGATCAGGGGACTATGATATAGTCGATGAGGAGCCTTTGTTATACTCGATCAAGGGCCTTTGTTTTACTCTATGAGGGGCCTTTGTTATACTCGATGAGGGGCCTTTGTTATACTCAACCAGGGGACTTTGTTATTCTCAACCAGGGGACTTTGTTATACTCAACCAGGGGACTTTGTTACACTCGGTCAGGGGACTTTGTTATACTCGACCATGGGGCTTTGACATACTCGATCAGGGGACTTTGTTACACTCTATCAGGGGACTTTGTTATGCTCGATCAGGGGATTTTGTTATACTCGATCACGAGACTTTGTTTTACTCGATTATACGATTTTGTTATTCTCAACCAGGGGACATTTTATACTCTACCAGGGGACGTTGTTAAACTCGATTAGGGGACTTTGTTATACTCGATCAGGAGACTTTGTTATACTCGACCATTGGGCTTTGATATACTCGATTAGGGGACTTTGTTATACTCGATGAGGTGACTTTGTTATACTCGACCATGGGACTTTGTTATACTCGATTAGGGGACTTTGTTACACTCGATCATGAGACTTTGTTATACTCGTTGAGGGGCCTTTTTGTACTCGACGAAGGGGATTTGATATACTGGATCAGGGGACTTTGTTATACTCGATGAGGGGACTATGTTATACTCGACCAGGGGCCTTTGTTATACTCGATTAGGGGACTTTGTTATACGCGATCAGGGGATATGTTTTACTCTATCATGGGACTTTGTTATACTCGACTAGGGGACTTTCTTATACTAGATTAGGGGATTTTGTTAGACTCGATTATGAGACTTTGTTAAACTCGACCATGGGGCTTTGATATACTCGATCAGGGGACTTTGTTATACTCGGTCAGGGGACTTTGTTATACTCGATTAGGGAACTTTGATATACTCGACCAGGGGACTTTGTTATACTCGATCAGGGGACTTTGGTATACTCGATCAGGGGGCTTTGTTATACTCGATCAGGGGACTATGATATACTCGATGAGGAGCCTTTGTTATACTCAACCAGGGGACTTTGTTATGCTCAACCAGGGGACTTTGTTACACTCGGTCAGGGGACTTTGTTATACTCGACCATGGGGCTTTGATATACTCGATCAGGGGACTTTGTTACACTCTATCAGTGGACTTTGTCATACTCGATCAGGGGACTTCGTTATACTCGATCACGAGACTTTGTTTAACTCGATTATAAGATTTTGTTATTCTCGACCAGGGGACATTTTATACTCTACCAGGGGACTTTGTTAAACTCGATTAGGGGACTTTGTTATACTCGATCAGGAGACTTTGTTATACTCGAACATGGGGCTTTGATATACTCGATTAGGGGACTTTGTTATACTCGATGAGGGGACTTTGTTATACTCGACCATGGGAATTTGTTATACTCGATTAGGGGACTTTGTTACACTCGATCATGAGACTTTGTTATACTCGTTGAGGGGCCTTTTTGTACTCGACGAAGGGGATTTGATATACTGGATCAGGGGACTTTGTTATACTCGATGAGGGGACTATGTTATACTCGACCAGTGGACTTTGTTATACTCAACCAGGGGACTTTGTTATACTCGACAATGGGGCGTTGATATACTCGATCAGAGGACTTTGTTATACTCGGTTATGGGACTTTGTTATACTTGATCAGGGTTCTTTGATATATTCGATGAGGGGGCTTTGTTATACTCGATCAGGGGACTATGTTATACTCGATCAGGAGCCTTTGTTATACTCGATCAAGGGCCTTTGTTTTACTCGATGAGGGGCCTTTGTTAGACTCGATTAGGGGCCTTTGTTATACTCGATCACTGGACTTTGTTATGCTCGATCAGGGGACTTTGTTATACTCGACCAGGGGACTTTCTTATACTAGATTAGGGGATTTTGTTAGACTCGATTATGAGACTTTGTTAAACTCGACCATGGGGCATTGATATACTCGATCAGGTGACTTTGTTATACTCGGTCAGGGGACTTTGTTATACTCGATTAGGGAACTTTGATATACTCGACCAGGGGACTTTGTTATACTCGATCAGGGGACTTTGGTATACTCGATCAGGGGGCTTTGTTATACTCGATCAGGGGACTATGATATACTCGATTAGGAGCCTTTGTTATACTCGATCAAGGGCCTTTGTTTTACTCGATGAGGGGCCTTTGTTATACTCGATGAGGGGCCTTTGTTATACTCAACCAGGGGACTTTGTTATTCTCAACCAGGGGACTTTGTTATACTCAACCAGGGGACTTTGTTACACTCGGTCAGGGGACTTTGTTATACTCGACCATGGGGCTTTGATATACTCGATCATGGGACTTTGTTACACTCTATCAGGGGACTTTGTTATGCTCGATCAGGGGACTTTGTTATACTCGATCACGAGACTTTGTTTTACTCGATTATACGATTTTGTTATTCTGGACCAGGGGACATTTTATACTCTACCAGGGGACTTTGTTAAACTCGATTAGGGGACTTTGTTATACTCGATGAGGGGCCTTTGTTATACTCAACCAGGGGACTTTGTTATTCTCAACCAGGGGACTTTGTTATACTCAACCAGGGGACTTTGTTACACTCGGTCAGGGGACTTTGTTATACTCGACCATGGGGCTTTGATATACTCGATCATGGGACTTTGTTACACTCTATCAGGGGACTTTGTTATGCTCGATCAGGGGACTTTGTTATACTCGATCACGAGACTTTGTTTTACTCGATTATACGATTTTGTTATTCTGGACCAGGGGACATTTTATACTCTACCAGGGGACTTTGTTAAACTCGATTAGGGGACTTTGTTATACTCGATCAGGAGACTTTGTTATACTCGACCATGAGGCTTTGATATACTCGATTAGGGGACTTTGTTATACTCGATGAGGTGACTTTGTTATACTCGACCATGGGACTTTGTTATACTCGATTAGGGGACTTTGTTACACTCGATCATGAGACTTTGTTATACTCGTTGAGGGGCCTTTTTGTACTCGACGAAGGGGATTTGATATACTGGATCAGGGGACTTTGTTATACTCGATGTGGGGACTATGTTATACTCGACCAGGGGCCTTTGTTATTCTCGATTAGGGGACTTTGTTATACGCGATCAGGGGATATGTTTTACTCTATCAGGGGACTTTGTTATACTCGACTAGAGGACTTTGTTATACTCGATCAGGGGACTTTGTTATACTCGATGAGGAGACTTTGTTATACTCGACTATGGGGCGTTGATATACTCGATCAGAGGACTTTGTTATACTCGGTTAGGGGACTTTGTTATACTCGATCAGGGGACTTTGATATATTCGATGAGGGGGCTTTGATATACTCGATCAGGGGACTATGTTATACTAGATCAGGAGCCTTTGTTATACTCGATCAAGGGCCTTTGTTTTACTCGATGAGGGGCCTTTGTTAGACTCGATCAGGGGCCTTTGTTATACTCGATCACTGGACTTTGTTATACTCGATTTGGGGACTTTGTTATACTCGACCAGGGGACTTTCTTATACTAGATTAGGGGATTTTGTTAGACTCGATTATGAGACTTTGTTAAACTCGACCATGGGGCATTGATATACTCGATCAGGGGACTTTGTTATACTCGGTCAGGGGACTTTGTTATACTCGATTAGGGAACTTTGATATACTCGACCAGGGGACTTTGTTATACTCGATCAGGGGACTTTGGTATACTCGATCAGGGGGATGTGTTATACTCGATCAGGAGACTATGATATACTCGATCATGAGCCTTTGTTATACTCGATCAAGGGCCTTTGTTTTACTCGATGAAGGGGCCTTTGTTATACTCGATGAGGGGCCTTTGTTATACTCAACCAGGGGACTTTGTTATTCTCAACCAGGGGACTTTGTTATACTCAACCAGGGGACTTTGTTATACTCGGTCAGGGGACTTTGTTATACTCGACCATGGAGCTTTGATAAACTCGATCAGGGGACTTTGCTACACTCTATCAGGGGACTTTGTTATACTCGATCAGGGGACTTTGTTATACTCGATCACGAGACTTTGTCTTACTCGATTATAAGATTTTGTTACTCTCGACCAGGGGACATTTTATACTCTACCAGGGGACTTTGTTAAACTCGATTAGGGGACTTTGTTATACTCGATCAGGAGACTTTGTTATACTCGACCATGGGGCTTTGATATACTCGATTAGGGGACTTTTTATACTCGGTTAGGGGACTTTGTTATACTCGATCAGGAAACTTTGATATACTCGACCAGGGGACTTTGTTATACTCGATCAGGGGACTTTGGTATACTCGATGAGGGGGCTTTGTTATACTCGATCAGGGGACTATGATATACTCGATCAGCAGCCTTTGTTATACTCGATCAGGGGCTTTTGTTTTACTCGATGAGGGGCCTTTGTTCGACTCGATCAGGGGCCTTTTTTATACTCGATCAGTGGACTTTGTTATACTCAATCACAGGACTTTGTTATTCTCGACCAGGGGACTTTGTTATATTCGGTCAGGGGACTTTGTTATACTCGATCAGGGGACTTTGATATACTCGATGAGGGGCCCTTGTTATACTCAACCTGGGGACTTTGTTATACTTGATCAGGGGACTTTGTTATACTCGATCAGGTGGCTTTGTTATACTCGATGAGGGGACTATGTTATACTCGAACAGCGGACTTTGTTATACTCGAACAGGTTTCTTTGTTACACTCGATCAGGGGACCTTGTTATACTAGATAAGGGGACTTTGTTATACTCGATGAGGGGAGTTTGTTATACTAGATGAAGGGGCTTTGTTATCCTCGATCAGAGAACTTTGTTATACTCGATCAGTGGGATTTGTTATACTCGACCAGGGGACTTTCATATACTCGATTAAGGGACTTTGTTATACTCGATGAGGGGACTTTGCTATACTCTACCATGGGACTTTGTTATACTCGATCAGGGGCCTATTTATACTCGATCAGGGGTCTTTTTATACTCGACCAAGGGGCGGTAATATATTCGATCAGGGGACTTTGTTATTCTCGGTCAGTGGATTTTCTTATATTCGAACAGGGGTCTTTGTTATAGTCGATCAGGGGACTTTGTTTTACTCGACCAGCTGACTTTGTTATACTCGATGAGGGGGACTTCGTTATTCTCGATTAGGGGACTTTTTTATACTCGACTAGGGGCCTTTGTATGCTCGATTAGGGGACTTTGTTATACTCGATTAGGGGACTTTGTTTTACTCGATGATGAGACTTTGTTATACTCGACAATAGGACTTTGCTATACTCGATTAGGGGACTTTGTTATACTCGATGATGAGACTTTGTTATACTCGGTGAGGGTTTTTTTTTATACTCGACAGGGGCCTTTGCAATGCTCGACCAGGGGATTTTGTTATACTTATCCAGGGGACTTTTTTATATATGATCAGGGGACTTTGTTATACTCGACCAAAACTTTGTTATACTCGACCAGGGGACTTTGTTATACTCGACCAGGGGACTTTGTTATACTCGACCAGGGGACTTTGATAGTACTCGATGAGGGAATTTGTTGTACTCGATGAGGGGACTTTGTTATGCACGACCATGGGACTTTGTTATACTCGATCAGGGGACTTTGATATACTCGATCAGGTGGCTTTGTTATACTCGATGAGGGGACAATGTTATACTCGATCAGGGGCCTTTGTTATACTCAACCTGGGGACTTTGTTATACTTGATCAATTGACTTTGTTATACTCGACTAAAAGTTTGTTATACTCCAACAGGGGACTTTGTTATACTCGACCAGGTTTCTTTGTTATACTCGATTAGGGGACCTTGTTATACTAGATAAGGGGACCTTGTTATACTCGATGAGGGGACTTTGTTATACTAGATGAGGGGGCTTTGTTATCCTCGATCAGAGAACTTTGTTATACTCGATCAGTGGGGTTTGTTATACTCGACCAGGGGACTTTGATATACTCGATCAGGAGACTTTGTTAAACTAGTTTAGGGGACTTTGTAATATTCGATCAGGGGGCTTTGTTATACTCGACCAGGGGCCTTTGTTATGCTCGATCAGCAGACATTGTTATACTTGATTAGGGGACTTTTTTATTCTCGATGAGGGGACTTTGCTATACTCGACCATGGGACTTTGTTATACTCGATTAGGGGTCTTTGTCACACTCGATTATGAGACTTTGTTATACTCGATCAGGGGCCTATTTATACTCGACCAGGGGTCTTTTTATACTCGACCAAGGGGCGCCAATATACTCGATCAGGGGACTTTGTTATACTCGATCAGTGGATTTTGTTATATTCGAACAGGGGTCTTTGTTATAGTCGATTAGGGGACTTTGTTATACTCGACCAGCTGACTTTGTTATACTCGACCAGCTGACTTTGTTATACTCGAGCAGGGGGCTTTGTTATACTCGACTAGGGGCCTTTGTTATATTCGACCTGGGGCCTTTGTTATACTCGATCAGGTGCCTTTGTTATACTCGATCAGGGGCCTTTGTTATACTCAACCAGGGGGCTTTATTATACTTAACCAGGGGACTTTGTTATTCCTGATCAGGGGACTTTGTTTTGCTCGTCCAAAACTTTTTTATGCTCGACCAGGGGACTTTGTTATGCTCGACCAAGGACTTTTTTATACTCGACTAGAGGACTTTGTTATAGTCGATGAAGGGACTTTGTTATAGTCGAACAGGGGACTTTGTTATACTCGATCAAGGGCCTTTGTTATACTCGGTCAGGGGACTTTGTTATTCTCGGTTAGAGGACTTTGTTATTGTCGATTATGGGGCTTTGTTATCCTCGATCAGGGGACTTTGTTATACTCGATAAGGGGGCTTTGTTATCCTCGATCAGGGGACTGTGTTGTACTCGACCAGGGGCATTTGTTATGCTTGATCAGGGGACTTTGTTATACTCGATTAGGGGACTTTGTTACACTCGATGAGGGGAATTTGTTATACTCGATGAGGGGACTTTGTTATCCTCGACCATGGGACTTTGTTTTACTCGATTAGGGGACTTTGTTACAATCGATCATGAGACTTTGTTATACTCGTTGAGGGGCCTTTTTGTACTCGACGAAGGGGATTTGATATACTGGATCAGGGGACTTTGTTATACTCGATCAGGGGACTTTGTTATACACGATCAGTGACTATGTTATACTCTATCAGGGGACTTTGTTATACTCGACTAGGGGACTTTGTTATACTCGATCAGGGGACTTTGTTATACTCGATGAGGAGACTTTGTTATACTCGACAATGGGGCGTTGATATACTCGATCAGAGGACTTTGTTTTACTCGGTTTGGTTACTTTGTTATACTCGATCAGGGTACTTTGATATATTCGATGAGGGGGCTTTGTTATACTCGATCAGGGGACTATGTTATACTCGATCAGGAGCCTTTGTTATACTCGATGAAAGGCCTTTGTTTTACTCGTTGAGGGGCCTTTGTTAGACTCGATTAGGGGCCTTTGTTATACTCGATCACTGGACTTTGTTATACTCGATCAGGGGACTTTGTTATACTCGACCAGGGGACTTTCTTATACTAGATTACTGGATTTTGTTAGACTCGATTATGAGACTTTGTTAAACTCGACCATGGGGCTTTGATATGCTCGATCAGGGGACTTTGTTATACTCGGTCAGGGGACTATGTTATACTCGATTAGGGAACTTTGATATACCCGACCAGGGGACTTTGTTATACTCGATCATGGGACTTTGGTATACTCGATCAGGGGACTATGATATACTCGATCAGGAGCCTTTGTTATACTCGATCAAGGGCCTTTGTTTTACTCGATGAGGGGGCCTTTGTTATACTCGATGAGGGGCCTTTGTTATACTCAACCAGGGGACTTTGTTATTCTCAACCAGGGGACTTTGTTATACTCAACCAGGGGACTTTGTTCCACTCGGTCAGGGGACTTTGTTATACTCGACCATGGGGCTTTGATATACTCGATAAGGGGACTTTGTTACATTCTATCAGGGGACTTTGTTATACTCGATCAGGGGTCTTTGTTATACTCGATCACGAGACTTTGTTTTACTCGATTATAAGATTTTGTTATTCTCGACCAGGGGACTTTTTATACTCTACCAGGGGACTTTGTTAAACTCGATTAGGGGACTTTGTTATACTCGATCAGGAGACTTTGTTATACTCGACCATGGGGCTTTGATATACTCGATTAGGGGACTTTGTTATACTCGATGAGGGGACTTTGTTATACTCGACCATGGGACTTTGTTATACTCGATTAGGGGACTTTGTTACACTCGATCATGAGACTTTGTTATACTCGTTGAGGGGCCTTTTGTACTCGACGAAGGGGATTTGATATACTGGATCAGGGGACTTTGTTATACTCGATGAGGGGACTATGTTATACTCGACCAGGGGACTTTGTTATACTCGATCAGGGGACTTTGTTATACGCGATCAGGGGATTTGTTATACTCTATCAGGGGACTTTGTTATACTCGGTTAGGGGACTTTGTTATACTCGATCAGGGGACTTTGATATATTCGATGAGTGGGCTTTGTTATACTCGATCAGTAGCCTTTGTTATACTCGATCAAGGGCCTTTGTTATACTCGATCAAGGGCCTTTGTTTTACTCGATGAGGGGCCTTTGTTAGACTCGATCAGGGGCCTTTGTTATACTCGATCACTGGACTTTGTTATACTCGATTTGGGGACTTAGTTATACTCGACCAGGGGACTTTCTTATAGTAGATTAGGGGATTTTGTTAGACTCGATTATGAGACTTTGTTAAACTCGACCATGGGGCTTTGATATTCTCGATCAGGGGACTTTGTTATACTCGGTCAGGGGACTTTGTTATACTCGATTAGGGAACTTTGATATACTCGACCAGGGGACTTTGTTATACTCGATCAGGGGACTTTGGTACACTCGATCAGGGGGCTGTGTTATACTCGATCAGGGGACTATGATATACTCGATCATGAGCCGTTGTTATACTCGATCAAGGGCCATTGTTTTACTCTATGAGGGGCCTTTGTTATACTCGATGAGGGGCCTTTGTTATACTCAACCAGGGGACTTTGTTATTCTCAACCAGGGGACTTTGTTATACTCAACCAGGGGACTTTGTTATACTCGGTCAGGGGACTTTGTTATACTTGACCATGGAGCTTTGATATACTCGATCAGGGGACTTTGTTATACTCGATCAGGGGACTTTGGTATACTCGATGAGGGGGCTCTGTTATACTCGATCAGGGGACTATGATATACTCGATCAGGAGCCTTTGTTATACTCGATCAGGGGCTTTCGTTTTACTCGATGAGGGGCCTTTGTTCGACTCGATCAGGGGCCTTTGTTATACTCGATCAGTGGACTTTGTTATACTCAATCACAGGACTTTGTTATTCTCGACCAGGGGACTTTGTTATATTCGGTCAGGGGACTTTGTTATACTCGATCAGGGGACTTTGATATACTCGATCAGGGGCCTTTGTTATACTCAACCTGGGGACTTTGTTATACTTGATCAGGGGACTTTGTTATACTCGATCAGGTGGCTTTGTTATACTCGATGAGGGGACTATGTTATACTCGAACAGGGGACTTTGTTATACTCGAACAGGTTTCTTTGTTATACTCGATCAGGGAACCTTGTTATACTAGATAAGGGGACTTTGTTATACTCGATGAGGGGAGTTTGTTATACTAGATGAAGGGGCTTTGTTATCCTGGATCAGAGAAGTTTGTTATACTCGATCAGTGGGATTTGTTATACTCGACCAGGGGACTTTGATATACTCGATTAGGAGACTTTGTTAAACTAGATTAGGGGACTTTGTAATATTCGATCACGGGGCTTTGTTATACTCGACCAGGGGCCTTTGTTATGCTCGATCAGCAGACATTGTTTTACTCGATTAGGGGACTTTGTTATACTCGATGAGGGACTTTGCTATACTCGACCATGGGACTTTGTTATACTCGATCAGGGGCCTATTTATACTCGACCAGGGGTCTTTTTGTACTCGACCAAGGGGCGCTAATATACTCGATTAGGGGACTTTGTTATTCTCGGTCAGTGGATTTTTTTATATTCGAACAGGGGTCTTTGTTATAGTCGATCAGGGGACTTTGTTTTACTCGACCAGCTGACTTTGTTGTACTCGATGAGGGGGACTTCGTTATTCTCGATTAGGGGACTTTTTTATACTCGACTAGGGGCCTTTGTATGCTCGATTAGGGGACTTTGTTTTACTCGAGGATGAGACTTTGTTATACTCGACAATAGGACTTTGCTATACTCGATTAGGGGACTTTGTTATACTCGATGATGAGACTTTGTTATACTCGGTGAGGGTTTTTTTTTATACTCGACAGGGGCCTTTGCAATGCTCGACCAGGGGATTTTGTTATACTTATCCAGGGGACTTTGTTATATATGATCAGGGGACTTTGTTATACTCGACCAAAACTTTGTTATACTCGACCAGGGGACTTTGTTATACTCGACCAGGGGAATTTTTTATACTCGACCAGGGGACTTTGTTATAGTCGATTAGGGGACTTTGTTATAGTCGATCAGGGGACTTTGTTATTGTCGATTAAGGGCCTTTATAATACTCGGTCAGGGGAATTTGTTATGTTCGGTCGGGGGACTTTGTTGTACTCGATGAGGGGGCTTTGTTATTCTCGATTAGAGGACTTTGTTATATTCGATCAGGGGGATTTGTTATACTCGACCAGGGGACTTTGGTATACTCGATCAGGGGACTTTGTTATAGTCGATGAGGGGACTTTGTATTATTCGATGAGGGGGCTTTGTTATACTCGACAAAGGGGTCTTTGTTATGCTCGATCAGCGGACTTTGTTCTACTCCATGAGGGGACTTTATTATACTCGACCATGGGACTTTGTTATACTTTATCAGGGGACTTTGTTATCCTCGATCATGATACTTTGTTATACTCGATCAGGGGCGTATTTATAATCGACCAGAGGTCTTTTTATACTCGATCATGGGGCGTTAATACACTCGATCAGGGGATTTTGTTATACTCGGTCAGTGGACCTGGTTATATTCGATCAGGGGACTTTGTTGTAGTCGATCAGGGCACTTTGTTACACTCGACCACCTGACTTTGTTATACTCGATCAGGGTATATGTTATACGCGATCAGGGGATATGTTATACTCGATCAGGGGACTTTGTTATTCACGACCAGGGGACTTTTTTATAGTCGATCAGGGGACTTTGTTATAGTCGATCAGGGTACTTTGTTATACTCTATCAAGGGCCTTTGTTATACACTGTCAGGGGACTTTATTATTCTCAGTCAGGGGCCTTTGTTATACTCGATGAGGGGGATTTGCTATACTCTTTCAGGAGACTTTGTTATACTTGATCCGGGGACTTTGTTATACTCGCCCAAAACTTTGTTATACTCGACCAAGAGACTTTGTTATACTTGACCAGGGGAATTTGTTATACTCGACCAGGGGACTTTTTTATACTCAACTAGGGGACTTTGATAGTACTCGATCAGTGGACTTTGTTATACTTGATGAGGGGACTTTGTTATACACGACCATGGCACTTTGTTATACTCGTTTAGGGGCCTTTGTTATACTCGATCAGGTTTCTATTTATACTCGACCAGGGGTCTTTTTATACTCGGTCAGTGGATTTGTTATATTCGATCAGGGGACTTTGTTATAGTCGATCAGGGGACTTTGTTATACTCGACCAGGGGACTTTGTTATACTCGATCATGAGACTTTGTTATACTCGATGAGGGGCCTTTTTATACTCGACGAGGGGGCTTTGATATACTCGATCAGGGGACTTTGTTATACTCGGTCAGTGGACTTTGTTGTATTCGATCATGGTTCTTTGTTATACTCGATGAGGGGGCTTTATTATATTCGACCAGGGGACCCTGTTATACTCGATCAGAGGACTTTGATATACTCGACCAGGGGACTCTTTTATACTCGATTAGGGGACTTTGGTATGCTCGATCTGGGGGCTTTGTTAGACTCGATCAGGGGCCTTTTTTATACTCGATAAGTGGGCTTTGTTATACTCAATCAGAGGACTTTGTTATTCTCGACGAGGGGAGTTTGTTATACTAGATTAGGGGTATTTTGTTATATTCGGTCAGCGGACTTTAATATATTCGATCATTTTTCTTTGTTATACTCGTTGAGGGGGCTTTATTATACTCGGCCAGGAGACTTTGTTATACTCAGCAAGGAGGCTTTGTTATACTCGACCAAGGGCCTTTGTTATACTCGATCAGGGGCTTTGTTATACTAGATAATGGGCCTTTGTTATGCTCGACCAGGCGCCTTTGTTATGCTCGACCAGGCGCCTTTGTTATACTCGATGAGGGGCCTTTGTTATACTCGATCAGGGCCTTTGTTATACTCAACCAGGTGACTTTGCTATACTCAACCAGGGGACTTTGTTATACTTGATCAGGGGACTTTGTTATAGTCGACCAAAACTTTGTTATATTCGACCAGGGGACTTTGTTATGGTCAATCAGGAGACTTTTTTCTACTCGACCAGGGGCCTTTGTTATGCTCGATCAGGGGACTTTGTTATACTCTTTGAGGGGACTTTGTTATACTCGATGAGGGGGCTTTGTTATCCTCGATCAGAGAACTTTGTTATGCTCGATCAGTGGGATTTGTTATACTCGACCAGGGGACTTTGATATACTCAATCAGGAGACTTTGTTAAACTAGATTAGGGGACTTTGTAATACTCGATCAGGGGGCTTTGTTATTCTCGACCAGTGGCTTTTGTTATGCTCGATCAGCAGACATTTTTATACTTGATCAAGGGACTTTGTTATACTCAATGAGGGGACATTGCTATACTCGACCATGGGACTTTGTTATACTCGATTATGAGACTTTGTTATACTCGATTAGGGGCCTATTTATACACGACCAGGGGTCTTTTTATACTCGACCAGGGGGCGCTAATATACTCGATCAGGGGACTTTGATATAATCGGTCAGTGGATTTTGTTAATTTCGATCAGGGGTCTTTGTTATAGTCGATCAGGGGACTTTGTTATACTCGACCAGCTAACTTTGTTATACTCGATCAGGGGGACTTCGTTATTCTCGATTAGGGGACTTCGTTATTCTCGATTAGGGGAGTTTTTTATACTCGACTAGGGGCCTTTGTTATGCTCGATTAGGGGACTTTGTTATACTCGACAATGGGACTTTGTTATACTCGATCTGGGGGGTTTGTTATACTCGACAGGGACCTTTGCAATGCTCGACCAGGGGCCTTTGTGATACTCGACCAGGGGTCTTTGTTATAGTCGAATAGTGGACTTTGTTATAGTCGATCAGGGGACTTTGTTATAGTCGATCAAGGGCCTTTATATTACTCGGTCAGGGGGCTTTGTTAGACTCGATCAGGGGCCTTTGTTATACTCGATGAGTGGACTTTGTTATACTCGATTAGGGGATTTTGTTATATTCGGTCAGCGGACTTTAATATATTCGATCATTTGTCTTTGTTATACTCGTTGAGGGGGCTTTAATATACTCGACCAGGATACTTTGTTATACTCAGCAAGGAGGCTTTGTTATACTCGAACAGGGGCCTTTATTATACTCATCCAGGTGACTTTGCTATACTCAACCAGGGGACTTTGTTATACTTGATCAGGGGACTTTGTTATACTCGACCAGGGGACTTTGTTATACTCGACCAGGGGGCTGTGTTATACTCGATCAGGGGTTTTTGTTACACTAGATCAGAGGACTTTGTAATATTAGATGAAAGGACTTTTTTATACTCGATCAGGGGGCTTTGTTATGCTCGACCAGGGCCTTTGTCATGCTCGACCAGGGGCATTTGTTATACTCGATTCGGGGCCTTTGTTATACTCGATAAGGTGCCTTTGTTATACTCAACCAGGGGACTTTGTTATACTCGACCAGGGGACTTTGTTATATTCGATCAGGGGACTTTGTTATACTCGACCAGGGGACTTTCTTATACTCGATCAGGGGACTTTGTTATACTCGACCAGGGGACTTTGTTATACCCGACCAGGGGACCTTTTTATACTCGACCAGGGTACTTTGTTATAGTCGATGAGGGGACTTTGTTATAGTCGATCAGTTGACTTTGTTACACTTGGTCAAGGGCCTTTGTTATACTCGGTCAGGGGATTTTGTTGTTCTCAGTCAGGGGCCTTTATTATACTCGATGAGGGGGCTTTGTTATCCTCGATCAAAGATATTTGTTATACTCAATCAGGGGGATTTGTTTTACTCTACTTTGGGACTTTGTTATACGTGATCAGGGGAATTTGTTATACTAGATGAGGGGCCCTTGTCATACTCGATGAGGGGCCTTTGTTATACTCAACCAGGGGACTTTGTTATACTCAACCAGGGGACTTTGTTATACTTGATGAGGGGAATTTGTTTTACTAGACCAAATCTTTGTTATACTCAACCAGGTGACTTTGTTATACTCGACCAGGGGACTTTTTTATACACGACCAGGGTACTTTGTTATACTCGATCAGGGGACTTTCTTATAGTCGATCAAGGACCTTTGTTATACTCGATCAGGGGACTTTGTTATACTCGACCAGGGGACTTTGTTATCCCCGACCAGGGGAATTTTTTATACTCGACCAGGGTACTTTGTTATAGTCGATCAGGGGACTTTGTTATAGTCGATCAGGGGACTTTGTTATACTCGATCAGGGGCCTTTGTTATACTCGGTCAGGGGACTTTGTTATTCTCAGTCAGGGGCCTTTGTTTTACTCGATGAGGGGGCTTTGTTATCCTCGATCAGAGATATTTGTTATACTCGATCAGGGGGATTTGTTATACTCTACCAGGTGACTTTGTTGTTCTTGATGAGGGGACTTTGTTATACTCGCCCAAAACTTTGTTATACTCGACCAGGGGACTTTGTTATTCTCGACCAGGGGACTTTGATAGTACTCGATGAGGGGACTTTGTTGTACTCGATGAGGGGACTTTGTTATGCACGACCATGGGACTTTGTTATGCTCGATCAGGGGACTTTGATGTACTCGATCAGGTGGGTTTGTTATACTCGATGAGGGGACTATGTTATACTCGATCATTGGCCTTTGTTATGCTCAACCTGGGGACTTTGTTATACTTGATCAGGGGACTTTGTGATACTCGACTAAAACTTTGTTATACTCGACCAGGGGACTTTTTTATGCTCGACCAGGGGACTTTGTTATAGTCGATGAAGGGCCTTTGTTATACTCGGTCAGGGGACTTTGTTATTCTCGGTTAGAGGACATTGGTATTGTCGATCAGGGGGCTTTGTTATCCTCGATCCTGGGACTTTGTTATACTCTATGAGGGGGCTTTGTTATCCTCGATCAGGGGACTATGTTATACTCGACCAGGGGCCTTTGTTATGCTTGATCAGGGGACTTTGTTATACTCGATGAGGGGACTTTGTTATACTCGAAGAGGGGACTTTGTTATACTCGATGAGGGGACTTTGTTATACTCGACCATGGGACTTTGTTATACTCGATTAGGGGACTTTGTTACACTCGATCATGAGACTTTGTTATACTCGGTGAGGGGCCTTTTTGTACTCGACGAAGGGGCTTTGATATACTGGATCAGGGTACTTTGTTATACTCGATGAGGGGACTATGTTATACTCGACCAGGGGACTTTGTTATACTCGATCAGGGGACTTTGTTATACGCGATGAGGGGATATGTTATACTCTATCAGGGGACTTTGTTATACTCGACTAGGGGACTTTGATATACTCGATCAGGAGACTTTGTTATACTCGACCATGGGGCGTTGATATACTCGATCAGAGGACTTTGTTATACTCGGTTAGGGGACTTTGTTATACTCGATCAGGGGACTTTGTTATACTCGCACAAAACTTTGTTATACTCGACCCGGGGACTTTGTTATACTCGACCAGGGGACTTTGTTATACTCGACCAGGGGACTTTGTTATACTCGACCAGGGGACTTTGATTGTACTCAATGAGGGGACTTTGTTGTACTCGATGAGGGGACTTTGTTATGCACGACCATGGGACATTGTTATACTCGATTAGGGGACTTTGATATACTCGATCAGGTGGCTATGTTATACTCGATGAGGGGACTATGTTATACTCGATCAGGGGCCTTTGTTATGCTCAACCTGGGGACTTTGTTATACTTGATCAGGGGACTTTGTGATACTCGACTAAATCTTTGTTATACTCGAACAGGGGACTTTGTTATACTCGACCAGGTTTCTTTGTTATACTAGATCAGGGGACCATGTTATTCTAGATAAGGGGACTTTGTTATACTCGATGAGGGGACTTTGTTATACTAGATGAGGAGGCTTTGTTATCCTCGATCAGAGAACTTTGTTATACTCGATCAGTGGGATTTGTTATACTCGACCAGGGGACTTTCATATATTCAATCAGGAGACTTTGTTAAACTAGATTAGGGGACTTTGAAATATTCGATCAGGGGGCTTTGTTATACTCGACCAGGGGCCTTTGTTATGCTCGATCAGCAGACATTCTAATACTCGATTAGGGGACTTTGTTATACTCGATGAGGGGACTTTACTATACTCGACCATGGGACTTTGTTATACTCGATTAGGGGTCTTTGTCATACTCGATTATGAGACTTTGTTATACTCGATCAGGGGCCTATTTATACTCGACCAGGGGTCTTTTTATACTCGACCAAGGGGCGCAAATATACTCGATCAGGGGACTTTGTTATACTTGGTCAGTGGATTTTGTTATATTCGAACAGGGGTCTTTGTTATACCCGATCAAGGGCCTATGTTATACTCAACCAGGGGGCTTTATTATACTCAACCAGGGGACTTTGTTATACTTGATGAGGGGAATTTGTTTTACTAGACCAAATCTTTGTTATACTCAACCAGGGGACTTTGTTATACTCGACCAGGGGACTTTTTTATACACGACCAGGGTACTTTGTTATACTCGATCAGGGGACTTTCTTATAGTCGATCAAGGACCTTTGTTATACTCGATCAGGGGACTTTGTTATACTCGACCAGGGGACTTTGTTATCTCCGACCAGGGGAATTTTTTATACTCGACCAGGGTACTTTGTTATAGTCGATCAGGGGACTTTGTTATAGTCGATCAGGGGACTTTGTTATACTCGATTAGGGGCCTTTGTTATACTCGGTCAGGGGACTTTGTTATTCTCAGTCAGGGGCCTTTGTTTTACTCGATGAGGGGGCTTTGTTATCCTCGATCAGAGATATTTGTTATACTCGATCAGGGGGATTTGTTATACTCTACCAGGTGACTTTGTTGTTCTTGATGAGGGGACTTTGTTATACTCGCCCAAAACTTTGTTATACTCGACCAGGGGACTTTGTTATTCTCGACCAGGGGACTTTGATAGTACTCGATGAGGGGACTTTGTTGTACTCGATGAGGGGACTTTGTTATGCACGACCATGGGACTTTGTTATGCTCGATCAGGGGACTTTGATATACTCGATCAGGTGGGTTTGTTATACTCCATGAGGGGACTATGTTATACTCGATCATTGGCCTTTGTTATGCTCAACCTGGGGACTTTGTTATACTTGATCAGGGGACTTTGTGATACTCGACTAAAACTTTGTTATACTCGACCAGGGGACTTTTTTATGCTCGACCAGGGGACTTTGTTATAGTCGATGAAGGGCCTTTGTTATACTCGGTCAGGGGACTTTGTTATTCTCGGTTAGAGGACATTGGTATTGTCGATCAGGGGGCTTTGTTATCCTCGATCCTGGGACTTTGTTATACTCTATGAGGGGGCTTTGTTATCCTCGATCAGGGGACTATGTTATACTCGACCAGGGGCCTTTGTTATGCTTGATCAGGGGACTTTGTTATACTCGATGAGGGGACTTTGTTATACTCGAAGAGGGGACTTTGTTATACTCGATGAGGGGACTTTGTTATACTCGACCATGGGACTTTGTTATACTCGATTAGGGGACTTTGTTACACTCGATCATGAGACTTTGTTATACTCGGTGAGGGGCCTTTTTGTACTCGACGAAGGGGCTTTGATATACTGGATCAGGGTACTTTGTTATACTCGATGAGGGGACTATGTTATACTCGACCAGGGGACTTTGTTATACTCGATCAGGGGACTTTGTTATACGCGATGAGGGGATATGTTATACTCTATCAGGGGACTTTGTTATACTCGACTAGGGGACTTTGATATACTCGATCAGGAGACTTTGTTATACTCGACCATGGGGCGTTGATATACTCGATCAGAGGACTTTGTTATACTCGGTTAGGGGACTTTGTTATACTCGATCAGGGGACTTTGTTATACTCGCACAAAACTTTGTTATACTCGACCCGGGGACTTTGTTATACTCGACCAGGGGACTTTGTTATACTCGACCAGGGGACTTTGTTATACTCGACCAGGGGACTTTGATTGTACTCAATGAGGGGACTTTGTTGTACTCGATGAGGGGACTTTGTTATGCACGACCATGGGACATTGTTATACTCGATTAGGGGACTTTGATATACTCGATCAGGTGGCTTTGTTATACTCGATGAGGGGACTATGTTATACTCGATCAGGGGCCTTTGTTATGCTCAACCTGGGGACTTTGTTATACTTGATCAGGGGACTTTGTGATACTCGACTAAATCTTTGTTATACTCGAACAGGGGACTTTGTTATACTCGACCAGGTTTCTTTGTTATACTAGATCAGGGGACCATGTTATTCTAGATAAGGGGACTTTGTTATACTCGATGAGGGGACTTTGTTATACTAGATGAGGAGGCTTTGTTATCCTCGATCAGAGAACTTTGTTATACTCGATCAGTGGGATTTGTTATACTCGACCAGGGGACTTTCATATATTCAATCAGGAGACTTTGTTAAACTAGATTAGGGGACTTTGAAATATTCGATCAGGGGGCTTTGTTATACTCGACCAGGGGCCTTTGTTATGCTCGATCAGCAGACATTCTAATACTCGATTAGGGGACTTTGTTATACTCGATGAGGGGACTTTACTATACTCGACCATGGGACTTTGTTATACTCGATTAGGGGTCTTTGTCATACTCGATTATGAGACTTTGTTATACTCGATCAGGGGCCTATTTATACTCGACCAGGGGTCTTTTTATACTCGACCAAGGGGCGCAAATATACTCGATCAGGGGACTTTGTTATACTTGGTCAGTGGATTTTGTTAAATTCGAACAGGGGTCTTTGTTATACCCGATCAAGGGCCTATGTTATACTCAACCAGGGGGCTTTATTATACTCAACCAGGGGACTTTGTTATTCTTGATCAGGGGACTTTGTTTTACTCGTCCAAAACTTTTTTATGCTCGACCAGGGGACTTTGTTATACTCGACCAGGGGTCTTTTATATACTCGACCAGGGGACTTTGTTATTGTCGATGAAGGGACTTTGTTATAGTCGAACAGGGGACTTTGTTATACTCGGTTAGAGGACATTGGTATTGTCGCTCAGGGGGCTTTGTTATTCTCGATCAGGGGACTTTGTTATACTCGAAGAGGGGACTTTGTTATACTCGATGAGGGGACTTTGTTATACTCGACCATGGGACTTTGTTATACTCGATTAGGGGACTTTGTTACACTCGATCATGAGACTTTGTTATACTCGGTGTGGGGCCTTTTTTTACTCGACGAAGGGGCTTTGATATACTGGATCAGGGTACTTTGTTATACTCGATGAGGGGACTATGTTATACTCGACCAGGGGACTTTGTTATACTCGATCAGGGGACTTTGTTATACGCGATCAGGGGATATGTTATACTCTATCAGGGGACTTTGTTATACTCGACTAGGGGACTTTGTTATACTCGATCAGGAGACTTTGTTATACTCGACCATGGGGCGTTGACATACTCGATCAGAGGACTTTGTTATACTCGGTTAGGGGACTTTGTTATACTCGATCAGGGGACTTTGATATATTTGATGAATGGGCTTTGTTATACTCGATAAGGGGACTATGTTATACTCGATCAGGAGTCTTTGTTATACTCGATCAAGGGCCTTTGTTTTACTCGATGAGGGGCCTTTGTTAGACTCGATGAGGGGCCTTTGTTATACTCGATCAGTGGATTTGTTATACTCGATCAGGGGACTTTGTTATACTCGACCAAGGGGACTTTCTTATACCAGATTAGGGGATTTTGTTAGACTCGATTATGAGACTTTGTTAAACTCGACCATGGGGCTTTGATATTCTCGATCAGGGGACTTTGTTATACTTGGTCAGGGGACTTTGTTATACTCGATTAGGGAACTTTGATATACTCGACCAGGGGACTTTGTTATACTCGATCAGGGGACTTTGGTATATTTGATCAGGGGGCTTTGTTATACTCGACCAGGGGACTATGATATACTCGATCAGGGGCCTTTGTTATACTCGGTCAAGGGCCTTTGTTATGCTCAACCTGGGGACTTTGTTATTCTCAACCAGGGGACTTTGTTATACTCGACCATGGGGCTTTGATATATTCGATCAGGGGACTTTGTTACACTCTATCAGGGGACTATGATATACTCGATGAGGAGCCTTTGTTATACTCGATCAATGGCCTTTGTTTTACTCGATGAGGGGCCTTTGTTATACTCAATGAGGGGCCTTTGTTATACTCAACCAGGGGACTTTGTTATTCTCAACCAGGGGACTTTGTTATACTCAACCAGGGGACTTTGTTACACTCTGTCAGGGGACTTTGTTATACTCGACCATGGAGCTTTGATATACTGGATGAGGGGACTTTGTTATACTCGATGAGGGGACTATGTTATACTCGACCAGGGGACTTTGTTATACTCGATCAGGGGACTTTGTTACACTCTATCAGGCGACTTTGTTATACTCTACCAGGGGACTTTGTTAAACTCGATTAGGGGACTTTGTTATACTCGATCAGGAGACTTTGTTATACTCGACCATGGTGCTTTGATATACTCGATTAGGGGACTTGTGTTATACTCGGTCAGGGGACCTTGTTATACTCGATTAGGGAACTTTCATATATTCGACCAGGGGACTTTGTTATACTCGATCAGGGGACTTTGGTATACTCGATAAGGGGGCTTTGTTATACTCGATTAGGGGACTATGATATACTCGATCAGGAGCCTTTGTTATACTCGATCAGGGGCCTTTGTTTTACTCGATGAGGGGCCTTTGTTATACTCGATCAGCGGACTTTGTTATACTCAATCACAGGACTTTGTTATTCTCGACCAGGTGTACTTTGTTATTCTCGACCAGGGGACTTTGTTATACTAGATTAGGGGATTTTGTTTTACTCGATTCTGAGACTTTGTTATAGTCGATCAGGGGACTTTGTTAAACTAGATTAGGGGACTTTGTTATACTCGATCAGGGGACTTTGATATACTCGAACAGGTGGTTTTGTTTTGCTCGATGAGGGGACTATGTTATACTCGATCAGGGGACCTTTTTATACTAGATGAGGGGACTTTGTTATACTCGATGAGGGGAGTTTGTTATACTAGATGAAGGGGCTTTGTTATCCTCGATCAGAGAACTTTGTTATACTTGATCAATGGGATTTGTTATACTCGACCAGGGGATTTTGATATACTCGATCAGGAGACTTTGTTGAACTAGATTCGGGGACTTTGTAATATTCGATCAGGGGGCTTTGTTATACTCGACCAGGGGCCTTTGTTATGCTCGATCAGCAGACATTGTTATACTCGATTAGGGGACTTTGTTATACTCGATGAGGGGACTTTGCTATACTCGACCATGTGACTTTGTAATACTCGATCAGGGTCCTATTTATACCCGACCAGGGGTCTTTTTATACTCGACCAAGGGGCGCTAATGTACTCGATCAGGGACTTTGTTATACTCGTTCAGTGGATATTGTTATATTCGAACAATGGTCTTTGTTATTGTCGATCAGGGGACTTTGTTATACTCGACCAGCTGACTTTATTATACTCGATCAGGGGAACTTCGTTATTCTCGATCAGGGGACTTTGTTATGCTCGATTAGGGGACTTTGATGTACTCGATTAGGGGACTTTGTTATACTCGATGATGAGACTTTGTTATACTCGACAATAGGACTTTGCTATACTCGATTAGGGGACTTTGTTATACTCGATGATGAGACTTTGTTATACTCGATGAGGGGGTTTTGTTATACTCGACAGGGGCCTTTGCAATGCTCGATCAGGGGCTTAGTTATACTCGATCAGGGGCCTTTGTTATACTCAACCAGGGGATTTTGTTATACTCATCCATGGGACTTTGTCATATTTGACCAGGGGACTTATTTATACTCGACCAAAACTGTGTTATACTCGACCAGGGGACTTTGTTATACTCGACCAGGGGACTTTGTTATACTCGACTAGGGGACTTTCTTATACTCGACCAGGGAACTTTATTATAGTAGATTAGGGGACTTTGTTATAGTCGATGAGGGGACTTTGGTATACTCGATCATGGGACTTTGTTATACTCGATTAGGGGACTTTGTTACACTCGATCATGAGACTTTGTTATACTCGTTGAGGGGCCTTTTTGTACTCGACGAAGGGGCTTTGATATACTGGATCAGGGTACTTTGTTATACTCGATGAGGGGACTATGTTATACTCGACCAGGGGACTTTGTTATACTCGATCAGGGGACTATGATATACTCGATCATGAGCCTTTGTTATACTCGATCAAGGGCCTTTGTTTTACTCGATGAGGGGCCTTTGTTATACTCGATGAGGGGCCTTTGTTATACTCAACCAGGGGACTTTGTTATTTTCAACCAGGGGACTTTGTTATACTCAACCAGGGGACTTTGTTATACTTGGTCAGGGGAGTTTGTTATACTTGACCATGGAGCTTTGATATACTCGATCAGGGGACTTTGTTATACTCGATCAGGGGACTTTGGTATACTCGATGAGGGGGCTTTGTTATACTCGATCAGGGGACTATGATATACTCGATCAGGAGCCTTTGTTATACTCGATCAGGGCTTTTGTTTTACTCGATGAGGGGACTATGTTATACTCGAACAGGGGACTTTGTTATACTCGAACAGGTTTCTTTGTTATACTCGATGAGGGGAGTTTGTTATACTAGATGAAGGGGCTTTGTTATCCTCGATCAGAGAACTTTGTTATACTCGATCATTGGGATTTGTTATACTCGACCAGGGGACTTTGATATACTCGATTAGGAGACTTTGTTAAACTAGATTAGGGGACTTTTTAATATTCGATCAGGGGGCTTTGTTATACTCGACCAGGGGCCTTTATTATACTCATCCAGGTGACTTTGCTATACTCAACCAGGGGACTTTGTTATACTTGATCAGGGGACTTTGTTATGCTCGACCAGGGGACTTTGTTATACTCGACCAGGGGGCTGTTTTATACTCGATCAGGGGGTTTTGTTATACTAGATAAGAGGACTTTGTAATATTAGATGAAAGGACTTTGTTATACTCGATCAGGGGGCTTTGTTATGCTCGACCAGGGCCTTTGTCATGCTCGACCAGGGGCATTGGTTTTACTCGATTCGGGGCCTTTGTTATACTCGATAAGGGGCCTTTGTTATACTCCACCAGGGGACTTTGTTATACTCGACCAGGGAGTTTGTTATATTCGATCAGGGGACTTTCTTATACTCGATCAGGGGACTTTGTTATACTCGACCAGGGGACTTTGTTATACCCGAGCAGGGGACTTTTTTATACTCGGTCAGGGGACTTTGTTTTTCTCAGTCAGGGGCCTTTGTTATACTCGATGAGGGGGCTTTGTTATCCTCGATCAAAGATATTTGTTATACTCAATCAGGGGTATTTGTTATACTCTACTTTGGGACTTTGTTATACGTGATCAGGGGAATTTGTTATACTAGATGAGGGGCCCTTGTCATACTCGATGAGGGGCCTTTGTTATACTCAACCAGGGGACTTTGTTATACTCAACCAGGGGACTTTGTTATACTTGATGAGGGGAATTTGTTTTACTAGACCAAATCTTTGTTATTCTCAACCAGGGGACTTTGTTATACTCGACCAGGGGACTTTTGTATACTCGACCAGGGTACTTTGTTATACTCGATCAGGGGACTTTCTTATACTCGATCAAGGACCTTTGTTATACTCAATCAGGGGACTTTGTTATACTCGACCAGGGGACTTTGTTATCCTCGACCAGGGGAATTTTTTATACTCGACCAGGGTACTTTGTTATACTCGGTCAGGGGACTTTGTTATTCTCAGTCAGGGGCCTTTGTTTTACTCGATGAGGGGGCTTTGTTATTCTCGATCAGAGATATTTGTTATACTCGATCAGGGGGATTTGTTATACTCTACCAGGTGACTTTGTTGTTCTTGATGAGGGGACTTTGTTATACTCGCCCAAAAATTTGTTATACTCGACCAGGGGACTTTGTTATACTCGACCAGGGGACTTTGATAGTACTCGATGAGGGGACTTTGTTGTACTCGATGAGGGGACTCTGTTATGCACGACCATGGGACTTTGTTATACTTCATCAGGGGACTTTGATATACTCGATCAGGTGGGTTTGTTATACTCGATGAGGGGACTATGTTATACTCGATCAGGGGCCTTTGTTATGCTCAACCTGGGGACTTTGTTATACTTGATCAGGGGACTTTGTGATACTCGACTAAAACTTTGTTATACTCGACCAGGGGACTTTTTTATACTCGACCAGGGGACTTTGTTATAGTCGATGAAGGGACTTTGTTATAGTCGAACAGTGGACTTTGTTATACTCGATCAAGGGCCTTTGTTATACTCGGTCAGGGGACTTTGTTATTCTCGGTTAGAGGACATTGGTATTGTCGATCAGGGGGCTTTGTTATCCTCGGTCAGGGGACTTTGTTATACTCGATGAGGGGGCTTTGTTATCCTCGATCAGGGGACTATGTTATACTCGACCAGGGGCCTTTGTTATGCTTGATCAGGGGACTTTGATTTACTCGATGAGGGGACTTTGTTATACTCGAAGAGGGGACTTTGTTATACTCGATGAGGGGACTTTGTTATACTCGACCATGGGACTTTGTTATACTCGATTAGGGGACTGTGTTACACTCGATCATGAGACTTTGTTATACTCGGTGAGGGGCCTTTTTGTACTCGACGAAGGGGCTTTGATATACTGGATCAGGGTACTTTGTTATACTCGATGAGGGGACTATGTTATACTCGACCAGGGGACTTTGTTATACTCGATCAGGGGACTTTGTTATACGAGATCAGGGGATATGCTATACTCTATCAGGGGACTTTGTTATACTCGACTAGGGGACTTTGATATACTCGATCAGGAGACTTTGTTATACTCGACCATGGGGCGTTGATATACTCGATCAGAGGACTTTGTTATACTCGGTTAGGGGACTTTGTTATACTCGATCAGGGGACTTTGTTATACTCGCACAAAACTTTGATATACTCGACCAGGGGACTTTGTTATACTCGACCAGGGGACTTTGTTATACTCGACCAGGGGACTTTGATAGTACTCGATGAGGGGACTTTGTTGTACTCGATGAGGGGACTTTGTTATACTAGATGAGGAGGCTTTGTTATCCTCGATCAGAGAACTTTGTTATACTCGATCAGTGGGATTTGTTATACTCGACCAGGGGACTTTCATATATTCTATCAGGAGACTTTGTTAAACTAGATTAGGGGACTTTGTAATATTCGATCAGGGGGCTTTGTTATACTCGACCAGGGGCCTTTGTTATGCTCGATCAGCAGACATTGTTATACTCGATTAGGGGACTTTGTTATACTCGATGAGGGGACTTTACTATACTCGACCATGGGACTTTGTTATACTCGATTAGGGGTCTTTGTCATACTCGATTATGAGACTTTGTTATACTCGATCAGGGGCCTATTTATACTCGACCAGGGGTCTTTGTCATATTCGATTATGAGACTTTGTTATACTCGATCAGGGGCCTATTTATACTCGACCAGGGGTCTTTTTATACTCGACCAAGTGGCGCTAATATACTCGATCAGGGGACTTTGTTATACTTGGTCAGTGGATTTTGTTATATTCGAGCAGGGGTCTTTGTTATAGTCGATTAGGGGACTTTGTTATACTCGACCAGCTGACTTTGTTATACTCGACCTGGGGGCTTTGTTATACTCGACTAGGGGCCTTTGTTATGTTCGACCATGGGCCTTTGTTATGCTCGATCAGGGGCTTTTGTTATACCCGATCAAGGGCCTATGTTATACTCAACGAGGGGGCTTTATTATACTCAACCAGGGGACTTTGTTATTCTTGATCAGGGGACTTTGTTTTACTCGTCCAAAACTTTTTTATGCTCGACCAGGGGACATTGTTATACTCGACCAGGGGTCTTTTTTATACTCGACCAGGGGACTTTGTTATAGTCGATGAAGGGACTTTGTTATAGTCGAACAGGGGACTTTGTTATACTCGATCAAGGGCCTTTGTTATACTCGGTCAGGGGACTTTGTTTTTCTCGGTTAGAGGACATTGGTATTGTCGATCAGGGGGCTTTGTTATTCTCGATCATGGGACTTTGTTATACTCGATTAGGGGACTTTGTTACACTCGATCAATGAGACTTTGTTATACTCGACCAGGGGCCTTTGTTATGCTTGATCAGGGGACTTTGTTATACACGATGAGGTGACTTTGTTATACTCGAAGAGGGGACTTTGTTATACTCGATGAGGGGACTTTGTTATACTCGACCATGGGACTTTTTTATACTCGATTAGGGGTCTTTGTTACACTCGATCATGAAACTTTGTTATGCTCGGTGAGGGGCCTTTTTGTACTCGACGAAGGGGCTTTGATATACTGGATCAGGGTACTTTGTTATACTCGATGAGGGGACTATGTTATACACGTCCACGGGACTTTGTTATACTCGATCAGGGGACTTTGTTATACGCGATCAGGGGATATGTTATACTCTATCAGGGGACTTTGTTATACTCGACTAGGGGACTTTGTTATACTCGATCAGGAAACTTTGTTATACTCGATGAGGAGACTTTGTTATACTCGACCATGGGGCGTTGATATACTCGATCAGAGGACTTTGTTATACTCGGTTAGGGGACTTTGTTATACTCGATCAGGGGACTTTGTTATTCTCGGTTAGAGGACATTGGTATTGTCGATCAGGGGGCTTTGTTATCCTCGATCAGGGGACTTTGTTATACTCGATTAGGGGGCTTTGTTATCCTCGATCAGGGGACTATGTTATACTCGACCAGGGGCCTTTGTTATGCTTAATCAGGGGACTTTGTTATAGTCGATCAGGGGACTTTGTTATACTCGACCAGCTGACTTTGTTATACTCGATCAGGGTATATGTTATATGCGATCAGGGGATATGTTATACTCGATCAGGGGACTTTGTTATACTCGGTCAGGGGACTTTGTTATAGTCGATCAGGGGACTTTGTTATACTCGACCAGCTGACTTTGTTATACTCGATCAGGGTATATGTTATACGCGATCAGGGGATATGTTATACTCGATCAGGGGACTTTGTTATACTAGACCAGGGGACTTTGTTATACTCGATCATGAGACTTTGTTATACTCGATGAGGGGTCTTTTTATACTCGACGAGGGGGCTATGATATGCTCGATCAGGGGACTTTGTTATACTCGGTCAGTGGACTTTGTTGCATTCGATCATGGTTCTTTGTTATACTCGATGAGGGGGCTTTATTAAATTCGACCAGGGGACTTTTTTATACTCGACCAGGGGACTTTGTTATAGTCGATGAAGGGACTTTGTTATAGTCGAACAGGGGACTTTGTTATACTCGATCAGAGAACTTTGTTATACTCGATCAGTGGGATTTGTTATACTCGACCAGGGGACTTTGATATGCTCAATCAGGAGACTTTGTTAAACTTGATCAGGGGACTTTGTAATACTCGATCAGGGGGCTTTGTTATTCTCGACCAGTGGCTTTTGTTATGCTCGATCAGCAGACATTTTTATACTTGATCAAGGGACTTTGTTATACTCAATGAGGGGACTTTGCTATACTCGACCATGGGACTTTGTTATACTCGATTATGAGACTTTGTTATACTCGATTAGGGGCCTATTTATACACGACCAGGGGTCTTTTTATACTCGACCAGGGGGCGCTAATATACTCGATCAGGGGACTTTGATATAATCGGTCAGAGGATTTTGTTAATTTCGATCAGGGGTCTTTGTTATAGTCGATCAGGGGACTTTGTTATACTCGATCAGGGGGACTTCGTTATTCTCGATTAGGGGACTTTTTTATACTCGACTAGGGGCCTTTGTTATGCTCGATTAGGGGACTTTGTTATACTCGATGAGGTGACTATGTTATACTCGACAATGGGACTTTGTAATACTCGATTAGGGACTTTGTTATACTCGATCTGGGGGGTTTGTTATACTCGATAGGGGCCTTTGCAATGCTCGACCAGGGGCCTTTGTTATACTCGACCAGGGGTCTTTGTTATAGTCGAATAGTGGTCTTTGTTATAGTCGATCAGGGGACTTTGTTATAGTCGATCAAGGGCCTTTATATTACTCGGTCAGGGGGCTTTGTTTGACTTGATCAGGGGCCTTTGTTATACTCGATGAGTGGACTTTGTTATACTCGATTAGGGGATTTTGTTATATTCGGTCAGCGGACTTTAATATATTCGATCATTTGTCTTTGTTATACTCGTTGAGGGGGCTTTATTATACTCGACCAGGATACTTTGTTATACTCAGCAAGGAGGCTTTGTTATACTCGAACAGGGGCCTTTATTATACTCATCCAGGTGACTTTGCTATACTCAACCAGGGGACTTTGTTATACTTGATCAGGGGACTTTGTTATACTCGACCAGGGGACTTTGTTATACTCGACCAGGGGGCTGTGTTATACTCGATCAGGGGGTTTTGTTATACTAGATAAGAGGACTTTGTAATATTAGATGAAAGGACTTTGTTATACTCGATCAGGGGGCTTTGTTATGCTCGTCCAGGGCCTTTGTCATGCTCGACCAGGGGCATTGGTTATACTCGATTCGGGGCCTTTGTTATACTCGATAAGGGGCCTTTGTTATATTCAACCAGGGGACTTTGTTATACTCGACCAGGGAGTTTGTTATATTCGATCAGGGGACTTTGTTATACTCGACCAGGGGACTTTCTTATACTCGATCAGGGGACTTTGTTTTACTCGACCAGGGGACTTTGTTATACCCTACCAGGGGACTTTTTTATACTCGACCAGGGTACTTTGTTATAGTCGATGAGGGGACTTTGTTATAGTCGATCAGTTGACTTTGTTACACTTGGTCAAGGGCCTTTGTTATACTCGGTCAGGTGACTTTGTTATTCTCAGTTAGGGGCCTTTGTTATACTCGATGAGGGGGCTTTGTTATCCTCGATCAAAGATATTTGTTATACTCAATCAGGGGTATTTGTTATACTCTACTTTGGGACTTTGTTATACGTGATCAGGGGAATTTGTTATACTAGATGAGGGGCCCTTGTCATACTCGATGAGGGGCCTTTGTTATACTCAACCAGGGGACTTTGTTATACTCAACCAGGGGACTTTGTTATACTTGATGAGGGGAATTTGTTTTACTAGACCAAATCTTTGTTATACTCAACCAGGGGACTTTGTTATACTCGACCAGGGGACTTTTTTATACTCGACCAGGGTACTTTGTTATACTCGATCAGGGGACTTTCTTATACTCGATCAAGGACCTTTGTTATACTCAATCAGGGGACTTTGTTATACTCGACCAGGGGACTTTGTTATCCTCGACCAGGGGAATTTTTTATACTCGATCAGGGTACTTTGTTATAGTCGATCAGGGGACTTTGTTATAGTCGATCAGGGGACTTTGTTATACTCGATCAGGGGCCTTTGTTATACTCGGTCAGGGGACTTTGTTATTCTCAGTCAGGGGCCTTTGTTTTACTCGATGAGGGGGCTTTGTTATTCTCGATCAGAGATATTTGTTATACTCGATCAGGGGGATTTGTTATACTCTACCAGGTGACTTTGTTGTTCTTGATGAGGGGACTTTGTTATACTCGCCCAAAACTTTGTTATACTCGACCAGGGGACTTTGTTATACTCGACCAGGGGACTTTGATAGTACTCGATGGGGGGACTTTGTTGTACTCGATGAGGGGACTTTGTTATGCACGACCATGGGACTTTGTTATTCTCGATCAGGGGACTTTCATATACTCGATCAGGTGGGTTTGTTATACTCGATGAGGGGACTATGTTATACTCGATCAGGGGCCTTTGTTATGCTCAACCTGGGGACTTTGTTATACTTGATCAGGGGACTTTGTGATACTCGACTAAAACTTTGTTATACTCGACCAGGGGACTTTTTTATACTCGACCAGGGGACTTTGTTATACTCGGTTAGGGGACTTTGTTATACTCGATCAGGGGACTTTGTTATACTCGCACAAAACTTTGTTATACTGGACCAGGGGACTTTGTTATACTCGACCAGGGGACTTTGTTATACTCGACCAGGGGACTTTGATAGTACTCGATGAGGGGACTTTGTTGTACTCGATGAGGGCACTTTGTTATGCACGACCATGGGACTTTGTTATACTCGATTAGGGGACTTTGATATACTCGATCAGGTGGCTTTGTTATACTCGATGAGGGGAATATGTTATACTCGATCAGGGGCCTTTGTTATGCTCAACTTGGGGACTTTGTTATACTTGATCAGGGGACTTTGTGATACTCGACTAAAACTTAGTTATACTCGAACAGGGGACTTTGTTATACTCGACCAGGTTTCTTTGTTATATTAGATCAGGGGACCATGTTATTCTAGATAATGGGACTTTGCTATACTCGATGAGGGGACTTTGGTATACTAGATGAGGAGGCTTTGTTTTCCTCGATCAGAGAACGTTGTTATACTCGATCAGTGGGATTTGTTATACTCGACCAGGGGACTTTCATATATTCAATCAGGAGACTTTGTTAAACTAGATTAGGGGACTTTGTAATATTCGATCAGGGGGCTTTGTTATACTCGACCAGGGGCCTTTGTTATGCTCGATCAGCAGACATTGTTATACTCGATTAGGGGACTTTGTTATACTCGATGAGGGGACTTTACTATACTCGACCATGGGACTTTGTTATACTCGATTAGGGGTCTTTGTCATACTCGATTATGAGACTTTGTTATACTCGATCAGGGGCCTATTTATACTCGACCAGGGGTCTTTTTATACTCGACCAAGTGGCGCTAATATACTCGATCAGGGGACTTTGTTATACTTGGTCAGTGGATTTTGTTATATTCGAACAGGGGTCTTTGTTATAGTCGATTAGGGGACTTTGTTATACTCGACCAGCTGACTTTGTTATACTCGACCAGGGGGCTTTGTTATACTCGACTAGGGGCCTTTGTTATGTTCGACCATGGGCCTTTGTTATGCTCGATCAGGGGCTTTTGTTATACCCGATCAAGGGCCTATGTTATACTCAACCAGGGGGCTTTATTATACTCAACCAGGGGACTTTGTTATACTCGACCAGGGGTCTTTTTTATACTCGACCAGGGGACTTTGTTATAGTCGATGAAGGGACTTTGTTACAGTCGAACAGGGGACTTTGTTATACTCGATCAAGGGCCTTTGTTATACTCGGTCAGGGGACTTTGTTTTTCTCGGTTAGAGGACATTGGTATTGTCGATCAGGGGGCTTTGTTATTCTCGATCATGGGACTTTGTTATACTCGATTAGGGGACTTTGTTACACTCGATCAATGAGACTTTGTTATACTCGACCAGGGGCCTTTGTTATGCTTAATCAGGGGACTTTGTTATACTCGATGAGGTGACTTTGTTATACTCGAAGAGGGGACTTTGTTATACTCGATGAGGGGACTTTGTTATACTCGACCATGGGACTTTTTTATACTCGATTAGGGGTCTTTCTTACACTCGATCATGAGACTTTGTTATGCTCGGTGAGGGGCCTTTTTGTACTCGACGAAGGGTCTTTGATATACTGGATCAGGGTACTTTGTTATACTCGATGAGGGGACTATGTTATACACGTCCACGGGACTTTGTTATACTCGATCAGGGGACTTTGTTATACGCGATCAGGGCATATGTTATACTCTATCAGGGGACTTTGTTATACTCGACTAGGGGACTTTGTTATACTCGATCAGGAAACTTTGTTATACTCGATGAGGAGACTTTGTTATACTCGACCATGGGGCGTTGATATTCTCGATCAGAGGACTTTGTTATACTCGGTTAGGGGACTTTGTTATACTCGATCAGGGGACTTTGTTATTCTCGGTTAGAGGACATTGGTATTGTCGATCAGGGGGTTTGTTATCCTCGATCAGGGGACTTTGTTATACTCGATTAGGGGGCTTTGTTATCCTCGATCAGGGGACTATGTTATACTCGACCAGGGGCCTTTGTTATGCTTGATCAGGGGACTTTGTTATAGTCGATCAGGGGACTTTGTTATACTCGACCAGCTGACTTTGTTATACTCGATCAGGGTATATGTTATATGCGATCAGGGGATATGTTATACTCGATCAGGGGACTTTGTTATACTCGGTCAGGGGACTTTGTTATAGTCGATCAGGGGACTTTGTTATACTCGACCAGCTGACTTTGTTATACTCGATCAGGGTATATGTTATACGCGATCAGGGGATATGTTATACTCGATCAGGGGACTTTGTTATACTAGACCAGGGGACTTTGTTATACTCGATCATGAGACTTTGTTATACTCGATGAGGGGTCTTTTTATACTCGACGAGGGGGCTTTGATATGCTCGATCAGGGGACTTTGTTATACTCGGTCAGTGGACTTTGTTGTATTCGATCATGGTTCTTTGTTATACTCGATGAGGGGGCTTTATTAAATTCGACCAGGGGACTTTTTTATACTCGACCAGGGGACTTTGTTATAGTCGATGAAGGGACTTTGTTATAGTCGAACAGGGGACTTTGTTATACTCGATCAAGGGCCTTTGTTATACTCGGTCAGGGGACTTTGTTATTCTCGGTTAGAGGACATTGGTATTGTCGATCAGGGGGCTTTGTTATCCTCGATTAGGGGACTTTGTTATACTCGATGAGGGGGCTTTGTTATCCTCGATCAGGGGACTATGTTATACTCGACCAGGGGCCTTTGTTATGCTTGATCAGGAGACTTTGTTATACTCGATGAGGGGACTTTGTTATACTCGATGAGGGGACTTTGTTATACTCGATGAGGGGACTTTGTTATACTCAACCATGGGACTTTGTTATACTCGATTAGGGGACTTTGTTACACTCGATCATGAGACTTTGTTATGCTCGGTGAGGGGCCTTTTTGTACTCGACGAAGGGGCTTTGATATACTGGATCAGGGTACTTTGTTATACTCGATGAGGGGACTATGTTATACTCGACCAGGGGACTTTGTTATACTCAATCAGGGGACTTTGTTATACGCGATCAGGGGATATGTTATACTCTATCAGGGGACTTTGTTATACTCGACTAGGGGACTTTGTTATACTCGATCAGGAGACTTTGTTATACTCGACCATGGGGCGTTGATATACTCGATCAGAGGACTTTGTTATACTCGGTTAGGGGACTTTGTTATACTCGATCAGGGGACTTTGATATATTTGATGAGTGGGCTTTGTTATACTCGATAAGGGGACTATGTTATACTCGATCAGGAGCCTTTGTTATACTGGATCAAGGGCCTTTGTTTTACTCGATGAGGGGCCTTTGTTAGACTCGATGAGGGGCCTTTGTTATACTCGATCAGTGGACTTTGTTATACTCGATCAGGGGACTTTGTTATACTCGACCAAGGGGACTTTCTTATACTAGATTAGGGGATTTTGTTAGACTCGATTATGAGACTTTGTTAAATTCGACACTGGGGCTTTGATATACTCGATCAGGGGACTTTGTTATACTCGGGCAGGGGACTTTGTTATACTCGATTAGGGAACTTTGATATACACGACCAGGGGACTTTGTTATACTCGATCAGGGGACTTTGGTATACTCGATCAGGGGGCTTTGTAATACTCGATCAGGGGACTATGATATACTCGATCAGGAGCCTTTGTTATACTCGATCAATGGCATTTGTTTTACTCGATGAGGGGCCTTTGTTATACTCGATGAGGGGCCTTTGTTATACTCAACCTGGGGACTTTGTTATTCTCAAACAGGGGACTTTGTTATACTCGACCATGGGGCTTTGATATACTCAATCAGGGGACTTTGTTACACTCTATCAGGGGACTATGATATATTCGATGAGGAGCCTTTGTTATACTCGATCAATGGCCTTTGTTTTACTCGATGAGGGGCCTTTGTTATACTCGATGAGGGGCCTTTGTTATACTCAACCAGGGGACATTGTTATTCTCAACCAGGGGACTTTTTTATACTCAACCAGGGGACTTTGTTATAGTCGATCAGGGGACTTTGTTATACTCGACCATGGAGCTTTGATATACTGGATCAGGGGACTTTGTTATACTCGATGAGGGGACTATGTTATACTCGACCAGGGGACTTTGTTATACTCGATCAGGGGACTTTGTTACACTCTATCAGGGGACTTTGTTATACTCTAACAGGGGACTTTGTTAAACTCGATTAGGGGACTTTGTTATTCTCGATCAGGAGACTTTGTTATACTCGACCATGGGGCTTTGATATACTCGATTAGGGGACTTTCTGATACTCGGTCAGGGGAACTTGTTATACTCGATTAGGGAACTTTGATATACTCGACCAGGGGACTTTGTTATACTCGATCAGGGGACTTTGGTATACTCGATAAGGGGGCTTTGTTATACTCGATCAGGGGACTATGATATACTCGATCAGGAGCCTTTGTTATACTCGATGAGGGGCCTTTGTTTTACTCGATCAGGGGCCTTTGTTATACTCGATCAGTGGACTTTGTTATACTCAATCACAGGACTTTGTTATTCTCGACCAGGGGTACTTTGTTATTCTCGACGAGGGGACTTTTTTATACTAGATTAGGGGATTTTGTTATACTCGATTCTGAGACTTTGTTATAGTCGATCAGGGGACTTTGTTAAACTAGATTAGGGGACTTTGTTATACTTGATCAGGGGACTTTGATATACTCGATCAGTTGGTTTTGTTTTACTCGATGAGGGGACTATGTTATACTCGATGAGGGGACTATGTTATACTCGAACAGGGGACTTTGTTATACTCGACCAGGTTTCTTTGTTATACTCGATCAGGGGACCTTGCTATAGTAGATAAGGGGACTTTGTTTTACTCGATCAAGGGCCTTTGTTATACACGGTCAGGGGACTTTGTTATTCTCAGTCAGTGGCCTTTGTTATACTCGATGATGGGGATTTGTTATACTCTTTCAAGAGACTTTGTTATACTTGATCCGGGGACTTTGTTATACTCGCCCAAAACTTTGTTATTCTCGACCAAGAGACTTTGTTATACTCGAACAGGGGAATTTGTTATACTCAACCAGGGGACTTTTTTATACTCAACTAGGGGACTTTGATAGTACTCGATCAGTGGACTTTGTTATACTTGATGAGGGGACTTTGTTATACACGACTATGGCACTTTGTTATACTCGTTTAGGGGCATTTGTTATACTCGATCATGAGACTTTGTTATACTCGATCAGGTTCCTATTTATACTCGACCAGGGGTCTTTTTATGCTCGGTCAGTGGTCTTTGTTATATTCGATCAGGGGACTTTGTTATAGTCGATCAGGGGACTTTGTTATACTCGACCAGCTGACTTCGTTGTACTCGATCAGGGTATATGTTATACGCGATCAGGGGATATGTTATACTCGATCAGAGGTCTTTGATATACTCGACCAGGGGACTTTGTTATACTCGATCAGGGGACTTTGGTATACTCAATCTGGGGGCTTTGTTAGACTCGAGCAGGGGCCTTTGTTATACTCGATGAGGGACTTTGTTATACTCAATCAGAGGACTTTGTTATTCTCGACGAGGGGACTTTGTTATACTACATTAGGGGATTCTGTTATACACGATCATGAGACTTTGTTATACTCGATGAGGGGATTTTGTTATATTCGGTCATTGGACTTTAATATATTCGATCATTTGTTCTTTGTTATACTCGTTGATGGAGCTTTATTATACTCGACCAGGAGACTTTGTTATACTCAGCAAAGGAGGCTTTGTTATACTCGACCAAGGGCCTTTGTTATACTCGATCAGGGGCTTTGTTTTGCTAGATAAGGGGCCTTTGTTATGCTCGACCAGGAGCCTTTGTTATGCTCGACCAGGCGCCTTTGTTATACTCGATCAGGGGCCTTTGTTATACTCAACCAGGTGACTTTGCTATACTCAACCAGGGGACTTTGTTATACTTGATCAGAGGACTTAGTTATAGTCGACCAAAACTTTGTTATACTCGACCAGGGGACTTTGTTATACTCAATCAGGAGACTTTTTTCTACTCGTCCAGGGGCCTTTGTTATGCTCGATCAGGGGACTTTGTTATACTCAATGAGGGGACTTTGTTATACTCGATGAGGGGGCTTTGGTATCCTCGATCAGAGAACTTTGTTATACTCGATCAGTGGGGTTTGTTATACTCGACTAGGGGACTTTGATATACTCGATCAGGAGACTTTGTTAAACTAGATTAGGGGACTTTGTAATACTCGTTCAGGGGGCTTTGTTATACTCGACCATTGGCTTTTGTATGCTCGATCAGCAGACATTGTTGTACTTGATCAAGGGACTTTGTTATACTCGATTAGGGGACCTTGTTATACTCGATTATGAGACTTTGTTATACTCGATCAGGGGCCAATTTATACACGACCAGGGTTCTTTTTATACTCGACCAGGGGGCGCTAATATACTCGATCAGGGGACTTTGTTATAATCGGTCAGTGGATTTTGTTATATTCGACCAAGGGTCTTTGTTATAGTCGATCAGAGGTCTTTGTTATACTCATCCAGCTACCTTTGTTATTCTCGATCAGGTGGACTTCGTTATTCTCGATCAGGGGACTTTTGTATACTCGACTAGGGGCCTTTGTTATGCTCGATTAGGGGACTTTGTTATACTCGATGAGGGGACTATGTTATACTCGACAATGGGACTTTGTTATACTCGATTAGGGACTTTGTTATACTCGATGATGAGACTTTGTTATACTCGATCATGGGAGTTTGTTATACTCGACAGGGGCCTTTGCAATGCACGACCAGGGGCCTTTGTTATACTCGATCAGGGGCTTTGTTATACTCGGTCAGGGGCCTTTGTTATACTCAACAAGAGGATTTTGTTATACTCATCCAGGGGACTTTGTTATATTTGATCAGGGGACTTTGTTATACTCGACCAAAGCTTTGTTATACTCTTCCATGGGACTTTGTTATACTCGACCAGGGGACTTTGTTATACTCGACCAGGGGACTTTTTTATACTCGACCAGGGGTCTTTGTTATAGTCGATTAGTGGACTTTGTTATAGTCGATCAGGGGACTTTGTTATAGTCGATCAAGGGCCTTTATAATGCTCGGTCATGGGGCTTTGTTAGACTCGATCAGGGGCTTTTGTTATACTCGATGAGTGGACTTTGTTATACTCGATTAGGGGATTTTGTTATATTCGGTCAGCGGACTTTAATATATTCGATCATTTGTCTTTGTTATACTCGTTGAGGCGGCTTTATTATACTCGAACCAGGAGACTTTGTTATACTTAGCAAGGAGGCTTTGTTATCCTCGATCAGGGGCCTTTGTTATACTCGATCAGGGGCTTTGTTTTACTAGATAAGGGGCCTTTGTTATACTCGACCAGGGGCCTGTGATATATTCGATCAGGGGATTTTGTTAAACTAGATAAGGGGACTTTGTTATATTAGATGAAAGGACTTTGTTATACTCGATCAGGGGGCTTTGTTATGCTCGACCAGGGCCTTTGTTATGCTCGACCAGGGGCCTTTGTTATACTCGATCAGGGGCCTTTGTTATACTCGATAAAGGGCCTTTGTTATACTCAACCAAGGGACTTTGTGATACTCGACCAGGGGACTTTGTTATACTCGATCAGGGGACTTTGTTATACTCGACCAGGGGACTTTCTTGTACTCGATCAGGGGACTTTGTTATGCACGACCAGGGGACTTTGTTATACCCGACCAGGGGTCTTTTTAATACTCGACCAGGGTACTTTGTTATAGTCGATGAGGGGACTTTGTTATAGTCGATCAGTTGACTTTGTTATACTTGATCAAGGGCCTTTGTTATACTCGGTCAGGGGACTTTGTTATTCTCAGTCAGGGGCCTTTGTTATACTCAATGAGGGGGCTTTGTTATCCTCGATCAAAGATATTTGTTATACTCAATCAGGGGGATTTGTTATACTCTACTATGGGACTTTGTTATACTTGATCAGGGGAATTTGTTATACTAGATGAGGGGCCCTTGTTATACTCGATCAGGGGCCTTTGTTATACTCAACGAGGGGACTTTGTTATACTCAACAAGGGGACTTTGTTATACTTGATGAGGGGACTTTGTTTTACTTGACCAAATCTTTGTTATACACAACCAAGGGACTTTGTTATACTCGACCAGGGGACTTTTTTATACTCGACCAGCGTACTTTGGTATACTCGATCATGGGCCTTTGTTATACTCGATCAGGCGGACTTTGTTATACTCAACCAGGGGACTTTGTTATACCCGACCAGGGGAATTTTTTATATTCGACCAGGGTACTTTGTTATTCTCAGTCAGGGGCCTTTGTTATACTCGATGATGGGGCTTTGTTATCCTCGTTCAGTGATATTTGTTATACTCGATTATGAGATTTTGTTATACTCGATCATGGGCCTCTTTATACTCGACCAGGAGTCTTTTTATACTCGACTAGGGGGCGTTAATATACTCGATCAGGGGCTTTGTTATGCTCGGTCAGTGGACTTTGTTATATTCGATCAGGGGTCTTTGTTATAGTCGATCAGGGGACTTTGTTAAACTCGACCAGCTGACTTTGTTATACTCGGTCAGGGGACTTTGTTATACTCGATCAGGGGACTTTTTTATACTCGATTAGGGGCCTTGGTTATTCTCAACCAGGGGATTTTGTTATACTCATCCAGGGGACTTTGTTATATTTGATCAAGGACTTTGTTATACTAGACCAAAACTTTGTTATACTCGACCAGGGGACTTTGTTATACTCGACAAGGGGACTTTGTTTTACTCGACCAGGCGACTTTTTTATACTCGACCAGTGGTATGTTATACTCGTTTAGGAACTTTGTTATTCTCGGCCTGGGAACTTTGTTATACTCGATCAGAGGACTTTGATATTCTCGACCAGGGGACTTTGTTATACGCGATCAGGGGACTTTGGTATAATCGATCAGGGGGCTTTGTTAGACTCGATGAGTGGCCTTTGTTATATTCGATCAGTGGACTTTGTTATACTCAATGAGAGGACTTTGTTATTCTCGACGAGGGGGCTTTTGTTATACTCGATTAGGGGACTTTGTTATACTCGATTATGAGACTTTGTTATACTCTGTCAGTGGACTTTGTTATATTCGATCAGGGGTCTTTGTTATAGTCGATCTGGGGACTTTGTTATACTCGACCAGCTGACTTTGTTATACTCGATCAGGGGACTTTGTTATACTCGATCAGGGGACTTTTTTATACTCGACCAGGGGCCTTTGTTATGCTCGATGAGGGGACTTTGTTATACTCGATAATGGGACTTTGTTATACTCGATTAGGGGACTTTTTTATACTCGATGATGAGACTTTGTTATACTCGATCAGGGGGCTTTGTTATACTCGACAGGGGACTTTGTTTTGCTCGACCAGTGGCCTTTGATATACTCGATCAGGGGCTTTTTATACTCAACCAGGGGAGTTTGTTATACTCATCTAGGGGACTTTGTTATATTTGATAAGGGGACTGTGTTATACTCGACCAAAACTTTGTTATACTCGACCAGGGGACTTTGTTATACCCGACCAGGGGACTTTTTTATACACGACCAGGGGACTTTGTTATAGTCGATCAGGGAACTTTGTTAAACTCGACCAGCTGACTTTGTTATACTCGGTCAGGGGACTTTGTTATACTCGGTCAGGGGACTTTGTTATACTCGATCAGGGGCCTTTGTTATGCTCGATCAGGGGACTTTGTTATACTCGATGAGGGGACTGTGTTATACTCGATAATCGGACTTTGTTATTCTCGATCAGGGGGCTTTGTTATACTCGACAGGGGCCTTTGTTATGCTCGACCAAGGGCCTTTGTTATACTCGATCAGGGGCTTTTTTATACTCGATTAGGGGCCTTTGTTATACTCAACCAGGGGATTTTGTTATACTCATCCAGGGGACTTTGTTATATTTGATCAAGGACTTTGTTATACTCGACCAAAACTTTGTTATACTCGACCAGGGGACTTTGTTTTACTCGACCAGGCGACTTTTTTTTACTCGACCAGGCGACTTTGTTTTACTCGATGAGGGAATTTGGTATAGTCGATCAGGGGGCTTTGTTAGACTCGATGAGTGGCCTTTGTTATATTCGATCAGCGGACTTTGTTATACTCAATGAGAGGACTTTGTTATTCTCGACGAGGGGGCTTTTGTTATACTCGATTAGGGGACTTTGTTATACTCGATTATGAGACTTTGTTATACTCTGTCAGTGGACTTTGTTATATTCGATCAGGGGTTTTTGTTATAGTCGATCTGGGGACTTTGTTATACTCGACCAGCTGACTTTGTTATACTCGATCAGGGGACTTTGTTATACTCGATCAGGGGACTTTTTTATACTCGACCAGGGGCCTTTGTTATGCTCGATGAGGGGACTTCGTTATACTCGATAATGGGACTTTGTTATACTCGATTAGGGGACTTTTTTATACTCGATGATGAGACTTTGTTATACTCGATCAGTGGGCTTTGTTATACTCGACAGGGGCCTTTGTTTTGCTCGACCAATGGCCTTTGATATACTCGATCAGGGGCTTTGTTATACTCAACCAGGGGATTTTGTTATACTCATCCAGGGGACTTTGTTATATTTGATCAGGGGACTTTGTTATACTCGACCAGGGGTCTTTGTTTAGTCGATTAGTGGACTTTGTTATAGTCGATCAGGGGACTTTGTTATAGTCGATCAAGGGCCTTTATAATACTCGGTCATGGGGCTTTGTTAGACTCGATCAGGGGCTTTTGTTATACTCGATGAGTGGACTTTGTTATACTCGATTAGGGGATTTTGTTATATTCGGTCAGCGGACTTTAATATATTCGATCATTTGTCTTTGTTATACTCGTTGAGGCGGCTTTATTATACTCGACCAGGAGACTTTGTTATACTTAGCAAGGAGGCTTTGTTATACTCGATCAGGGGCCTTTGTTATACTCATCCAGGTGACTTTGCTATACTCAACCAGGGGACTTTGTTATACTCGACCAGGGGGCTGTGTTATATTCGATCAGGGGATTTTGTTATACTAGATAAGGGGACTTTGTTATATTAGATGAAAGGACTTTGTTATACTCGATCAGGGGGCTTTGTTATGCTCGACCAGGGCCTTTGTTATGCTCGACCAGGGGCCTTTGTTATACTCGATCAGGGGCCTTTGTTATACTCGATAAGGGGCCTTTGTTATACTCAACCAGGGGACTTTGTGATACTCGACCAGGGGACTTTGTTATACTCGATCAAGGGACTTTGTTATACTCGACCAGGGGACTTTCTTATACTCGATCAGGGGACTTTGTTATACTCGACCAGGGGACTTTGTTATACCCGAGCAGGGGTCTTTTTTATACTCGACCAGGGTACTTTGTTATAGTCGATGAGGGGACTTTGTTATAGTCGATCAGTTGACTTTGTTATACTTGATCAAGGGCCTTTGTTATACTCGGTCAGGGGACTTTGTTATTCTTTGTCAGGGGCCTTTGTTATACTCCATGAGAGGGCTTTGTTATCCTCGATCAAAGATATTTGTTATACTCAATCAGGGGGATTTGTTATACTCTACTATGGGACTTTGTTATACTTGATCAGGGGAATTTGTTATACTAGATGAGGGGCCCTTGTTATACTCGATCAGGGGCCTTTGTTATACTCAACCAGGGGACTTTGTTATACTCAACAAGGGGACTGTGTTATACTTGATGAGGGGACTTTGTTTTACTTGACCAAATCTTTGTTATACTCAACCAAGGGACTTTGTTATACTCGACCAGGGGACTTTTTTATACTCGACCAGGGTACTTTGTTTTACTCGATCAAGGGCCTTTGTTATACTCGATCAGGCGGACTTTGTTATACTCGACCATGGGACTTTGTTATACCCGACCAGGGGAATTTTTTATACTCGACCATGGTACTTTGTTATTCTCAGTCAGGGGCCTTTGTTATACTCGATGAGGGGGCTTTGTTATCCTCGATCAGTGATATTTGTTATACTCGATTATGAGATTTTGTTATACTCGATCAGGGGCCTATTTATACTCGACCAGGAGTCTTTTTATACTCGACTAGGGGGCGTTAATATACTCGATCAGGGGCTTTGCTATGCTCGGTCAGTGGACTTTGTTATATTCGATCAGGGGTCTTTGTTATAGTCGATCAGGGGACTTTGTTAAACTCGACCAGCTGACTTTGTTATACTCGGTCAGGGGACTTTGTTATACTCGATCAGGGGACTTTTTTATACTCGATCAGGGGCCTTTGTTATGCTCGATCAGGGGACTTTGTTATACTCGATGAGGGGACTGTGTTATACTCGATAATCGGACTTTGTTATACTCGATCAGGGGGCTTTGTTACACTCGACAGGGGCCTTTGTTATGCTTGACCAAGGGCCTTTGTTATACTCGATCAGGGTCTTTGTTATACTCGATTAGGGGCCTTTGTTATACTCAACCAGGGGATTTTGTTATACTCATCCAGGGGAATTTGTTACATTTGATAAGGGGATTTTGTTATACTCGACCAAAACTTTGTTATACTCGACCAGGGGACTTTGTTATACCCAACCAGGGGACTTTTTTATACACGACCAGGGGACTTTGTTATAGTCGATCAGGGAACTTTGTTATAGTCGTTTAGGGGACTTTGTTATACTCGATCAAGGCCTTTGTTATACTCGGTCAGGGGACTTTGTTATTCTCGATGAGGGGGCTTTGTTATCCTTGATGAGAGAACTTTGTTATACTCGATCAGGGGTATGTGTTATACTCGACCAGGGGACTTTGGTATACTCGATGAGTGGACGTTGTTATACTCGTTCAGGGGACTTTGTAATATTCGATCAGGGGGCTTTGTTATACTCGACCAGGGGCCTTTGTTATGCTCGATCAGCGCACTTTGTTATACTCGATGAGGAGACTTTGTTATACTCGACCATGGGACTTTGTTATACTTAATAAGGGGACTTTTTTATACTCGATGAGGGGCCTATTTATACTCTAACAGGGGTCTTTTTATACTCGACCAAGGGGCGTTAATATAATCGATGAGGGGACTTTGTTATACTCGGTCAGTGGACTTTGTTATATTCGATCAAGGGACTGTGTTATAGTCGATAAGGGGACTTTGTTATACTCAACCTGCTGACTTTGTTATTCTCGATCAGGGTATATGTTATACGCGATCAGAGGATATGTTATACTCGATCAGGGGACTTTGTTATACTCGACCAGGGGACTTTGTTATACTCGATCAGGGGACTTTGTTATACTCGACCAGGGGACTTTGTTATACTCGACCAGGGGATTTTTTATACTCGACCTGGGGACTTTGTTATAGTCGATCAGGGGACTTTGTTATAGTCGATCAGGGGACTTTGTTATACTCGATGAAGGGCCTTTTTTTTACACGGTCAGGGGACTGTATTGTTCTCAGTCAGAGGCCTTTGTTATATTCGATGAGAGGGTTTGTTATCCTCGATCAGAGAACTTTGTTATACTCGATTAGGTTTATTTGTTATACTCGATAAGGGGACTTTGCTATACTCGCCCAAAACTTTGTTATACTCGACCAGGGGACTTTGTTATACTCGATGAGGGGACTTTGTTATACACGACCATGGGACTTTGTTATACTCTTTTAGGGGCCTTTGTTATACTCGATCATGAGACTTTGTTATACTCCATCAGGGGCCTATTTATACTCGACCAGGGGTCTTTTTATAATCGGTCAGTGGACTTTGTTATTTTCTTTCAGGGGACTTTGTTATACTAGAACAGGGGATTTTGTTATACTCGATCATGATACTTTGTTATACTTGAATAGGGGATTTTGTTTTATTCGGTCAGCGTACTTTGATATATTCGATTGTTTGTCTTTGTTATACTCGTTGAGGGAGCTTTATTTTACTCGACCAAGAGATTTTGTTATACTCGACCAGGAAGCTTTATTATACTCGACCAGCGGGCTTTGTTATCCTCGATCAGGGGACATTGTTATACTAGATGAGAGGACTTTGTTATACTCGATGAGGGGACTTTGTTATGCTCGATTAGGGGGCTTTGTTATACTCGAGTAGGGGCCTTTGTTATACTCGACCATGGGACTTTGTTATACTTGATTAGGGGACTTTGTTATACTCGATCAGGGGCCTATTTATACTCTACCAGGGGTCTTTTTATACTCGACCAAGCGGCGTTAATATAATCGATGAGGGGACTTTGTTATACTGGGTCAGTGGACTTTGTTATATTCGATGAGGGGACTTTGTTATATTCGATAAGGGGACTTTGTTATACTCAACCAGCTGACTTTGTTATACTCTATCAGGGTATGTGTTATACGCGATCAGAGGATATGTTATACTCGATCAGGGGACTTTGTTATACTCGACCAGGGGACTTTGTTATACTCGATCAGGGGACTTTGTTATACTCGACCAGGGGACTTTGTTATACTCGACCAGGGGACTTTTTTATACTCGACCAGGGGACTTTGTTATAGTCGATCAGGGGACTTTGTTATAGTCCATCAGGGGACTTTGTTGTTCTCAGTCAGAGGCCTTTGTTATACTCGATGAGGGGGTTTGTTTTCCTCGATTAGAGAACATTGTTATACTCGATTAGGGGGATTTGTTATACTCGATAAGGCGACTTTGCTATACTTCATAAGGGGACTTTGTTTTACTCGCCCAAAACTTTGTTATACTCGACCACGGGACTATGTTATACTAGGGTGTGTCATACGGAGGCGAATTTTTTTTTTTGAGTTTGAAAAATCGGCCCATGGTATTAATGATGTAGTTCTATGTCCAGAATCATGTGATATCTTCAGATTTGAAAAGTTTTCATTTTTTGCTCGGTAAATTTTAACTTGAAATCTTATGAAAATTCACTATTCCCACCCTTTTACCAACACCACTAAATAGCTTATTTAAAGTAAAGTAAATGTATCAGGTTAATTTATTAGGATGAAAATGATCCAGAATAGTGAAACGAATGATCTTGACACATTTATTAAATTTAATATTCCTTTAGAAAACAAAATCATCAAATACAAAAACCGGTTTTACTACTACGACCCGGTGTTGCTGCACACCATAGAGAACATGTCTTTCTTGCTTCTGTTTCTACTCATCACCTCCCTGCTGACCACCTGAGCTCGGATGTAGCCTTCCCTCCTCTCCTGGCTGTACACGTGACTGCTGGCCTCGCTCACTTGCTGTACACAATGCTCTATACTCTGGGTGTGGAGGGCCAGGCAGGGACATGCATGGGGTTGTCCAGGAAAGCTCTGACTTGAACATTGGTGAGGCTGCAGGTAAGAGGGGGCTCACTGCCAGCCTGGATGTTATCCAGATCTATGAGATCAGTGAGGGTCTTGGCACCTAGATTGACTTCAGGAGTCTTCCTGACCCTGAAGGAATCGTCATCAACTGATTCGTCATGCCCAGATCCTCTCATAAGTCTCATATCCAAGATCTTTTTGACTGTCACTCTTCTCTCCTCCTCATCCTTACTGCAGAGCATTGTCTGCAGAACTGCCTCGGGATGAGCATACCAGGAAGATCTCCTCACAGTCTGCTCCACAATCTGAACAACCTTCCTTGGCTGACTCCTCAGGAGCTCAAGCTGGAAGAGAACATGCCTCGGACCTTCGGAGAACGATGACTTGACCTTGGTGTTGAACCAATTTGGCAAGTAGACACTCACGATGAATTGGACAATAAGTCTCAGGTTGTAAAGCTGGTTCCCTTTCAGTTTATGATGAGCGACCTGTATGTATATTATGTATGCTGGATTATATATCATGTATGTATATTATGTATGTGCTCCATTTATGTATTATTTATTCAGCCTAGCTAGCAGCGTGTGGCAATGTTATTACCATATCCCACACACTTAATTAATGTGCCTGGCGACGTATGGAAGCTGCTAATGTATCACTTGCCATACGTCGCCTATAGCAGTTGACAAGGAGCCTAGCCAGGGAGACCGCCGCTCTCCTCTGTGTACATACTCTTATCCAGTAAACCGAACCTACAAAACTATACAGGTGTTTGTGTTCTCTCCTGTATATAGAACTTATTATTCAGAACCTAACATGGCGCAGTGATCCGATCTTACTGGATAATTACGAGTGATAGTGCAAAGTTTGTAGAAAGCCGGCTATGGACTCTATGGACTCTCGCCTGGGTCAACTCCCGCGCGTCAGCTCTCCTCGAAGAATCTCAGCAACTTTGAGCAGTGTCAGTGACAGTGATTTTCTGTGAAGTGTTTAGTGCATTGTGTGTTTCGTGCCATTCATGTGTGACCTTGTTCTAAAGGATTCCCAAGGTATACGGCACGTTCTGGGCATTTGTAAGGAGTAGAGTTCAGTGCACCCGTCTCTGACCGCGTTCTGAGGGTGACTGGACTGACTGGGAGTTGCCGCGCCTTTCCCTCCACCCCCTCACAGCGCCGCCTCCACCCCCCCTCACAGCTGGGGCGAGACGCTTTGCCCGCCCAGGACACACACTCACACACATACATGTACTAGCACTCGCTGACCGCGCGGCTTCTAATATATATTTTATATATATATAACCTACTTATCTGTGTATTTAATTAATTTTTGTCTGAAATCTTGTTGATACGACGGGCTGACCGGTCAACACTGATTTAAGACATAGTACACAGAGGAAGTAGTTATGTCTCACGCCTTACGTAGCCGTGGACCCAGAGCTTGGATGAGCCAGGCGGGTGATAGCCCCGCAGAGATGGATGACCAGGCCGGCCACGACGCTCCAGCCCCAACATCGCGCAGTCCCTCACCTCAATATTCAGCGTTGTCTCCAGAGATAATTGCTTTACTGAAGTTTATGAGAGATGAGAAACGCGAGGATGAAGCTCACAGACGTTTGGCGGATGAGCACAGAAGGCAAGCAGAGGCAGAACGAGACAACCAACGGAGATTGGAAGACAGTGAACGGTTTGAAGCCTTGATATCTCGCCTCACTGTTAACCAAGCCCCTGGCTCTAACACTGCCTCGGTACTGACTGGTTCAGATACCTCATCCATGCTTCCTTCACGCACCCCAGCCCCACCTAAAGCAGCAGCTCAAACGCCGCCCATCTTGAAGCCTGATGAGACTTTCCAGACTTTTCGTGAATGGCGGCGACGGTGGACTGATTATTCTACAATGGTGGATCTCCAGAGTTTGTCACAGCCTAAACAACTCATCCAGCTGCGCATGTGCCTGTCCTTGGAAATTCAGCGTGTCTTGGAACATACGTTGCAGGTACCCCCAACCTCTTTGCTGTCTGTAGAGGAGGTACTGGACGTTCTACAACGGCACATCAAAGGACAGCAGAATGAAGCTCTGCGCAGGAGGGAATTGTTTAGCTGCAGACAGATGGAGGGTGAGTCTTTTGATGCCTTTTACGTGCGTCTTAAGAGAGCCTCGGAAGAGGTAGATATATGTCCAGGCCACCACCAGCAGTGCGAGGAGACCCAGTTGAGGCAGGTGATCCTGATGGGTGTTAAGGACGAGGAACTTGTCCAACGCCTCACCTCCCTCGACTCTTCCTCTTCTCTTAAGGATGTGTTGACGATATGTCGCTCCTATGAGGCTGCCAGGTGTGCCACCTCTGCCATCCGCGCTCCCCCTACAGCTGTACGCGCTGTGTCCCGGTACAAGAAGGACAAGAAGTCTGTTCCTACGCCTTCGCCCACCACGTCCACGCCCGGTTTATTTTGCAACAACTGCGGTAAGCAGCACGGAACACAGGTGTGTCCAGCTGCTCAGTCTACCTGCAACAGTTGTGACCGTAAGGGCCACTGGTCACTCACAGTACGGTGCCCAGCCAAATGCGCCCAGTGCAATGTGTGCGGTCGTCTGGGCCACTATGACAAGTGTTGCCCTTCCAACATACCCAAGGGACCGCGTCGGCGGAAGCTTCAGCCCCCCTCCACCAGAGAGGGCCGCCCACAGTCTTCCAATCAGAGGTACGACGACTCTTGACAACGCTCGAGCCACATTAGGAATGTGTGCTCCCCCCAGCGTCCCAGGACCAAAGTCCCTCAGTATATCAGTGTCATTGTGACCTACGGCGGTGTGTCATCCCGTCTTCAGATGTTGCCCGACACCGGCGCTGATGCTACAGTCATCGGTCCCCAGCATTTGCAAGGCTTGGGGCTCTCTCCAAGTGATCTAGGACCGCCCCCCAAGGATCTCCGCTTTATGGCAGATGGTTCACAGATGACCCCGGCCCTGGGTTCACTCCAAGCACAAGTCACCTTTGGCAACAGGTCGTGTCAAGCCTGGATTGATGTGCATAACGGTGTCCAGACTCCTTTGCTGTCCTACAGACATTGTCAGGAGTTGGCCATCATCTCCCAGGACTTCCCCAAACCTATTCTTGAGGTAAAACACGCCAACAGGGTGCAAAAAGGGAGCAGCAACGACCCTGCTGCCGCCCTACCCCTGCCTCTTGCCAGTGACACCTCTCCTTCGGATGCTCGGAAGTACTTCCTGAAGGAATTCAGCGACGTTCTGGTGACCAAGTCCGCTCTGGAATCCAAGCCTCTCAAGAAGATGGAAGGCCCCCCCCATGAGGATCCACCTGAGGGACGACGCGAAGCCATTCGCTATTTACACCCCTCGACTGGTTCCCCTGGCCTTCCGCGAGGCGGTCAAAAACGAGCTGGACTCCATGGTCGCCCAAGAAATTATTGTACCAACCGGCGATGACCCGTCTTCATGGTGTCACCCGATGGTTGTCGTCGCAAAACCTAAAGGTGGTGTTCGGATCACCACTGACCTTTCCAAGCTCAACAACCAGGTGTCTCGTCCTGCGCACCCCTCTCCCACGCCCTTTGCAGCCATACGCAGCGTGAACCCGAAGGCGCGCTTCTTCACGACGATGGACGCCCTGTGTGGATACTGGCAGATAGAGCTTGCCGAAGAAGACCGACCACTCACAACTTTCATCACCCCGCATGGACGTTACAGTTATTGCCGTACATTTTCACCACCTACTCTGGGTCATCACACGATACCCACCACCCAGATAGCTTAGAAAGCATCCTCTCCCAGCAAGTGCGGACCCCAGTTCGGGGGGCGCGCCACTCCGAAACTGACCACGTCCAAGAGTGGGGGTTGGTGGTAAGCGTCCACTGATCGGGGGTCCGCTCACACTTGCAACCTGCAGTATCCTTCCAATCTGCAGGTGGGACCACCTCTAATCCCAATCCGGTCTGGCTGCTCCTGGAGCTCCAGCCGGAACCACCGAACGGGCCGCCTATAGGCAAAGGCCCGTGTCGGACTACGGTCCGACAATCTCAACAACAACACAACAACAACTTCTTTACCGAACACGCTGATTGGTTCAACTGCTTGCGTTGTGATTGGTTGCGAGAACATGAGGTAATATTGTAGTGGATTCCTCCTCTACAAACGCTTGTCGTTGTGTAGCCGACCCCGCGAATTCCCCAGTGTATGCCTCGTGGTCTTGGTCAACCAGTGCCGCCTTACATGACCGAGGTCAACTATTAAGCCACGCCTACCCCCGCTATATAAGACCTGACCGCGTGGTGACCTACCTCTCTCTTTCTACCTACACCAACCAGCGAGCAACACCTCCTCCTCCTCCTGCCTGGCGGCCCTCGCTCCCGCCGGCGAGCATTGCGACCCACAAGCTGGTCCTCCTCTGAGCACCCTCACCAACCAGCTCTCTCTACTCAACGCTTGTAACCACGCTGCCACTTCCCAGCACCAAGCTGCACTGCACATTGTGAGCTTCCTTTCTCCATCCCATCCTGAGAGTGAACCAAACAACCCGTACCCCACAATATTACTATTTTCTATAATATAATGTGTGGTGCGGGGTAACGAAGATCCCAGATACAGTAATTATATTAGAGTAGTCCTCATACTCAGTAAATTTCCTTGTTCCTGTCATTAGTTTTATAAATTTCTGAATAATAACACTGCATTATACACCATTCAGAGTGTTATATGAGATCACATTAGATTTGTATTTTATCATTTGTAATTTGCATTATTTTTCGGTAATACTGAATAAAAAAATAACCAAAACATTCCAACAATTTTATTTTGACAATACTACATAAAGAAATATAATTCTGCTAAAATTTAGCTAGTTAAATGTAGGCAAGGTAATTAAATACATCTACAATTTATTTCTTTGTATTCTATATGGTATTTTAGCCATGAAAAAGCATATTTCCAAAAGTCGGTAATTTATCGACAGTCGGAGCAGTAACGTCACGGCTTACCGACTACGTCATCAATTTACAGATTAGCAGACGACGTACCGATTTGAACCAATCAGCGTGTTCGATTAACAAGAGTCGGAAATTCCGACAGCCCTGTTCAGTCCTATCACCTCTTGCTAAGGGATGACACACGGACACGTACTGAACAAGTCAGTTCAGCAGCTGGGTCCAGCGCCTGTCACACAGACAGGGACTGGACCTGTGAAATCTTAAATAATCCGTAAAAAATAAAAAATAAATTAGCGCCAGAGTATGTAAATATTTAAATTGTATTGTCGTTATGATTAAACAAAATGACAAAAAAAGAATGAAAAGTCTCTTCTGCCAAGTCAAAATAAGTAATACAAGTTTTGTTTAATTCAGATTCCCAACATTATTTGGAAACGTACAATTTATAACAGCTCGCCGTGGCTTCCTTGGGGGCCATGGCCCCCAGGTTGAGAACCACTGAGTTAAGGGATACTTAATATAAGAGTCGGGAGTGAGATACGACATAGTGAGTTCATTGTTTATAATTGTCAAATGAGTGACTTATATAGCAATAAGAGATCTTAATGAATTAATTTACTAATAATATAACATTTATGAGTCATATTGATTAAGTTTGGGCGAAAATGCTTTCACCCTTATATTTTTATAATGATATAATGTGACTCATGGTGTCCTCCTAGTTTAGATGAGTGATATGCAACTGGAGGATGAAGGAAAGGAGTTCGGGCCTATGGATGATGGAAGAGTCAATGGAACTGTCCCTGAGGAGATAGTATTGAGTGATGAGCTACAACGACTAGAAAGTTCAGCTCAGACACTACTTACAAGGAATTGTCTGTCAGTAGAAAATTTGAATTCAGTAGTAGTAGTTTCACCCAAGACCCAAGGGGGCCATACTACATGTACTTATAAAAAATGTAAAGCCACTTGGATTACTAGGATAGATCCTCATGTGACTTGCATAATTCATGGCAGCTGTGTCTCAAATAACCTATTTTCACCAATGGATTGTGCAGTTTGTTATGATCAAATTTTTCAATTTCATCAAGCTACAGGTGATAAGAAAGATTTATTGCAAATACAAATTAAAAATATGTGGAATATGGCCTTGAAGAGTAAATTTTTGAATGTGCAACAATGGAAAGATCCCAAGTTGGCAGAAAGTTTAGGATTATTGGTGTTAGGTAAAATACTTAATCCCCACTTAGACAAGCCTGCTCCTGCTAAGAAAAATAAGTTATTGGACCCCCCAGACAATGGGGCAATGGGAAGTGTACATAAACCTCTATCTACTCAGTCTGATTTCAGTGGATTCCAGGATCAGGACGATAGGCTGGTTCTAATCATAGTATTCAGTCTCTTGAGCAGGAGGAACCTGTTGAGACTGACTTCAGCCTATCCACATCTTGGCAACCACTTCCACCTGGGGCAAAAGTGTTGGTTACTGCGAGTGGAAACAAGCTGCTGTCGACTGACACGCAGCTTCTGGATAACATTGAGTGTAAGGATGATTCCAACAGGCCATGGATAACGTCTGAATCTGTGGATTCCTTATTCAAAGTATTTTATGAAAGTTTCTCTAAGCTTCCTCATATCTCAGCAACTACAAAGAGACAGGAAGGACAGGCAACTTTGGGTCATCATTCTTTGTTTTTGGAAGGTGATACTACACTTTCTTGACCTGATATTTGCCCAAAGATGATCTCTGAAATAGACGAAGTCTCGGCTAATTTATTGAAAGACGTAACATTCATTCCCGCAGACACGAATGCTCACAAGTTTAGTTTTTTTGAAGTTCCAATTTAATGACGAAAAGAGTTCCTTCTGTGAACTTTCCCAGTATTTATCGGCTCCAAAATATGTTGATATAAGTTATGAGAAATTTTTTTAACCAGTTGCCCCTGCACTGCTGCTTGAAGAATTTAAAATTAGGAAATTGGCAGCAGATGTTTGGTCTGCAATTAAGATGTATCAGTTATTAACTAAGTTTGTGCTGGACTATGAAGAAAAATCAGAAGTGGACAAATGTTTCGCTGCTGCTTTACAAGGAATCCCATATTCCCAGTACAACTCATTTTTAGATCATTTGTTGAAAGCCCTAAGACTGAAAGTCCAGCTAAGGAAACAAGCAACAAATGATGCTTCAATTGGTAGCGCTTATTTGTTGCTACGTTCTTCTCCCTTTCTCCTGCTTTGTTTGATGAACAATCATTGGTTAAATATAGATCATCTTTTGAGAATACTGTTAATATTAATGTCCCCAGGAGTCCTCAAACCTTTCGGAAACCTAGGAGAGGAAGGTTTTACAGGGGAACAGGACCAGCTGCTCGGTTCAGTTATCAACCAAGGGGAAATTTTAGAGGAGGAAATAATCAAAGACGTAATAGAGGTGGCTGTTTGTTCAGAAGCGGAAGGAGACCTTATTCCACCACCTCAGCAACTACTCCCTACCAATGAAGTCAGACAGCTGGGTCGTCTAGGGGGTTGGGAGAACAGGTGGACTTCTTCCATATGGGCTTACAAGACAGTGAAGGGGGTCTCACATGGACTTGGGTGAGGCGCCCTCCCCTGGCGTTTCCAAAAAAGGGTAAAAAACCAACCCCCTACTTACAAAACTTTTTAATTCAACTACTAAACAGAGATGTCATAGAACTGTTACAGTCAGAGAAATGTTTCATGTCTCGCCTGTTCCCAGTCCCCAAGAAAGGCAGCGACAAATTAAGGTAGATTTTTTATCTTTCAATCCTAAACAAATTTATTAACAAAAGAAGTTTCAAGATGCTCACTTACGACCATATGAGGCATCTACTTCCGCCCAATGCTTGGATCTCAAAAGTGGATCTTGAAGATGCCTATTATCACGTTCCTGTTGCCCCCAGGTACAGAAAGTTTCTGGTGTTGAAAGTAGGGGAATTAAGTTATCAATTTACAGTGATGCCAAAAGTCTTTACAAAACTGGCGAACATCCCCAGAAAGATCCCTGTAAAGGAGGGCATAAGAACCTTTGCTTATCTAGACGATTGGCTGATAATGGGAAACTCTTTCGAAGATTGTCAAAGGGCGACCCAACGTACACTAGTACTATTTCAAAACCTTGGTTTAAAGATAAACCAGGTCAAATCAAATTTAATACCATATCAAAAGTTGGATTGGTTAGGCCTCCAGTGGGATACAAATCAGCAGTGAGTCAGTTTACCAGGAACAAAAGTAACAGATTTGATAAACAAAGTAGAAGCCTTTGTGTAAAGCACAAGGTTTCTTGGCACTATTGGGAAAAACTTCTGGGTCTGTTGAATTTTGCCACAATAGTGGTTCCATTGGGAAAGTTAAGGAAAAAGCAACTATCTCATCTGGGCTCAAAGTTGCTCCACAGAAACAGAAATGTTGCTTCTTCTCTCCGTATTCAGATAAAGAATCATCTGTTATGGTGGACAAAGTTGGACAATCTAATGGGTTCCTCTCCCTGGGTTCCACCTCAAACAGGTTTGGTGGTTTGTACGGATGCGTTCAAAATAGGATGGGGATACCATTCTTCAAAAGGGGAATTCAGTCAAGGGAATTGGAACAACTTCCTTTGGGACAAACACATTGTACTGTGCACATCATTGTCATTCCTAAAAACCCACTTTAATTCATATTACGCTACATAACATTCAAATCCACCGCGCTTGTAGAATCTCAGAAAACAGGAAACATTGATAAAGGATAACTCACCTACTCAATGTCACTGAATCATGCGTTGTATTGTACCCAGGTACGGTTATATAATATTAATTGCATGTATTCATAGCATTAAGGAGAACTCAGGGTATCCATAAGATGATTGGGAAAGTCCAGTTGAGCCGGACTAGTGTACTGTAGGACTAAGTGTGGATCATGGTTTGAAGTCATACTATTTACGTCTGTGAACGTGTAACGAACATAACTTCCACAGATATCATATGAAAATACATGAGAACAATGATCTGGAAAAAGGATAAATGTATCAGAACTATGTGAGGTGTTGGAAGTGACCCAGAAACTATACTTGAAAGGAAATATCTTGTATGCATCGGTGTGAACTTAATACACCTCGTCTCCTCACGTGACATATACCCACGACATGTACAGATTGGAAACTATAGGCCTACGCTGTGACGAGTGGCGGGGCACTGCCCTCAGTATCCCCCGTTCTACCGTCACCTCAGGTCAGTATCCTATCGGGCTACATCCCGCCCTGTAAAAAAAGAGGCTTATATAGCAGTTATTACAGTTTAAAGCTTTGCCTGATGTATAAGTGAAATAGTAATGTGCTAGGGTGTGTGATAACCGCCCATCAGGCATTATTTCTCAGTATCCTCCGTTATACCGTCACCTCAGGTCACACGCGGTCGGAGCACCTTGCTAGGCGTCGGCCATTCTCCCTGTGAGCGTCCCACCATGTGAGGTGACTACCAGCTATACTATTTCACTGTGAACCTGTGGATCCCCAGCAGACCACCCCAAATGAGTAGGAATAATTAAGGAAATGCTTGAGAAACTCCGTGGTCGTCACTTGGAGCGACCTTTAATGCCAGGCGTAGAAACAGTACTGGTATGTCTCTGGGTGTAGCCCTCGTCTCTACCCACCGAGGACGGTGTGCGAACGAGGTGCCTGATGTGTGCACCTAGAAATCACAAGGAGTCCCATACTTGCAGGTGTGGAGTATAACAGGTGTGGTGAGCTGGTGCTGCAGGGAGGTGAGATGGTGTTTCTATGTATGATGACCTAAGGTGCTGTATCCCATACAGGTGGAGCAGTCCGAAGTGGAAATGATATTGTAAGCAGGGTAACCAAACTCATCGTTGTTCTGAGGAAGGGCAGCTCACTTGTATTTTTTTTGCTACCATATATTTTATAAAGAATAAATTAGTTAAGACATATTATGGTTTCACCCTTCTTTCCTCTTATCGATCTGGTCAATGAAAAACCTAACCCAATGCCTAGTCCACTCTGCCCGCTACCTAACGAGTTGCATACTGTCCAGAGGGGGTCTGGTGGCAGCGACCTTTAGAAATTAAGATTAGAGTTAAGTATTCCTTCTTAGAATTAGTGACCCCAGTCTGGCAGTTTAACATAAATATAAAAGAATTAGCAGTGGTCCTATTCTTTCTGTCAGCAAACCCAAATTTACAAAATATGACGATCCTGTTTGCCATGGACAACATAACTTCAGTGTTTCGTCTCAATCATCAAGGATCAACAAGGTCTTGGCCCCTTCTACAACTGTCAGAAATTTTTTTCAGTATTTGTGTAACACAAACACTTTACCTCAAAGCAACTTATATACCGGGAGTACAAAACAATTGGGCAGATGCGCTGTCCCGTCTCCGGCCAGTATCGACAGAAACAGAATGGTCCCTAAAGGTATCAGAGTTCTAGAGTCTAGTGAAGAAGTTTAGAACTCCACAGATACATCTGTTTGCCTCCCTAAAAAATCACAAGATGCCACTTCATGCATCTCTGGAAGGGTCGAATCTTTCAGGAAATTCCCTACTCTTAGATTGGAACCTTTGGAATTCAATCTATCTATTCCCACCTGTGAAAATATTGCCCAGAGTGGTTCACAAACTCAGATCCTTCCAAGGCAAGGTCCTCTTAATTGCACCATATTGGATCCTACAACCTTGATGCCTGGAACTGCTGGACTGGTGTCCGAATCCGCTACAATTGCAACAAGGATGTCTTGACCAGGTACTACATTCTCAGTTCGAGATATCCTTGGCACTTCACGCTTGGGGTTTCTTCACGCTTGGGGTAATTCCAATATACCAAACCACGTATTAGCAGGTCATAGACCCCAAACTTCTATTCAGTATAAGAAAGCTTGGAATCTTTTTCAACAATTTATCAAGTTAACAACTCCAGAATCATTATCGGAAACAGTTGTTTTAGAATTTTTAGATTTTCTGTTCAGAGTTAAGGGCCTTCAAGGATCGACAATTGCATCTTATAAATCAGCATTGGTTGACCCTCTGGCTTGGGGTTTTAATATTACTTTGAACCCAAGGATTTATCAAATGCTAAGATCGTCTTTTTTTCATTCAGAGACCTCCTCGCCCCAAGAGAACCCCACCTTGGTCTCTGGAAAAAGTTACTAATCTTCTTATGGGGCCTAATTACAATATAAATCTGAACAGGGATAAATTACTCCAGAAGGCAGCTTTCCTTCTAGCAATAGCAGCGGGTATGAGAATCAGTGAACTTATTTTAATTTCCAATAATCCATCATTATTGGCATTTTCTGACGAGGATGTTATCCTTTTTCCTACGGAGATCCTAAGAAAAAATGAAAGGGAAGATTTCCAAGCTCAACCTTTTTCGGATAAAACGTCTAATGGAAGAAACAAGGGTTCTTCATATATTATGCCCAGTTAAAAATTTTCAGGTATGGTTAAGCAGATTCCCTAATCGAGGCCCCTATGTTTTCTCATTAAGGGATGATAAGAAATTATCTCCTAGTCAATTGACAAAATCCTTATCTCAATTAGTGAATCTAGCAGACCCTGGCAAAAAAATTTTGGCACATGACACTAGGAAATATGCAGGGTCTGTGGCCTTTCTGCGGCATATGAGTCTCAGTCAGATCAAGAAAATGGGCTTTTGGAGATCTTAAAAAAATTTTCAAGACAGCTATCTTCATCTATCTCTGAAAGATGCTTCAAATGTAGTGGTGCTGGAGTCCTAAGCCCCACCTAGTCAATCTCCACTACCTGGACCTTCTTCCTCATCAGAATAAAGTGAGTATCCTTTTTGAGTAAATTATCATTTTACTTTCTGGTAAATGTTCCTAATTTTGGAAATATTCTAAACGGTTTATAAAATAATCTGGACCTAAGTCAGCGGAGCCTTGTATGCAGTCACCTCCCTCTCCACCTCCTGCTCCGGTATTCTTGCTGAGCTTCGCATTCCAGCTTGAACAAAAAGCCGTTTTTTTCTAAAAACCAGTTTTTGTGATGTAGCTCGGAATGCGACGCCGATAACCCACCCATCTCCACCCCTCGAGAGTTGACTTTTACTTACTGCTCGCTGTGAGGCAAGAGATGAAGGTCGTGATGCGTATGGTGGGGGGTGAAGGAGGGGGTTTTGAGAATTGCAATTAAATGCCAGGTAGCGACGTCACCTGCTAATATTACTTATTAAGTAATTATTATATATTTTAATTGCCTGTATGTTGGCCTGGCGAGTTGGCTAGGAATTAACATACCTAGGTAACATTGCTGAGCGTCGGATTCCGAACTACTATATCACAATAACTGTTTTTTTAGAAAAAAAAGTCTTTCTTATTATTATTATTGTTATTATTATTATTTTTATTATTATTATTTTTATTATTATTATTATTATTATTATTATTATTATTATTATTATTATTATTATTATTATTATTATTATTATTATTATTATTATTATTATTATTATTATTATTATTATTCTTCTTCTTCTTCTTCTTATTATTATTATTGTTATTATTGTGTAATATTAATCTCAAGTCATCATTACAGAGCGTTGAAATCATGTCCAATTCGGCCTGGACTGGTGCCAGACTTCACATCAACGAGTCCGACTTGTTGTGTCGGACGGGATGCTGTTACTACGGCAACCCCGCTTGGGACGGCCACTGCTCCAAGTATTATAAGGAAATCATTCAGAAAACACAACAAAAGAAAACTGTGTTTGACCCCACACAGAAGATACGCAAGTGAGTGATTAACCTTACTGAATGCTAGCCTAACCTAACAATCTAATCTAATCTTACCTTATGCTACCCTAACCTAACCCTAACTGAACCTAACCTAACCAAACTTAACCTAAACTTATGCTCATCTAACCTAACCCAACCCTCGAGATGAATTAATTATTGTCAAGGAAACAAAAATCTGATCCTAGACTCCGAATAAAAGCATCACACTAATACCGCAGTCAGTGTTTCTGTTTACATGGTGATACGTTACCTTAGAGATGACTGTGTGTGTCTGTATGTGGTGTAATGGTCAGCATGCTCGCCTCACAACCATGTGGTCCAAGGTTCGATCCCTAGGCAGGGTGAAACTATGGGCAAGTTTCTTTACGCCATTTGCCACTGTCTACCCAGCAGTAATTGGGGACCTGGATGTTAATAGATTTGTGGACGGTGTTCCTGGGTAATGGTTAGCCAGTGCAGTTGGCGAGTTGTCCGGTCTTCTCGGACTATTCCTTGACACTGGGTCATGCAACTCGTTAACTCAGGGTGTGGTTAATGTGTTGGCGACAGCTTATACACCTTAAACACTGGTTCATGCAGCTCGTTAACTTAGGGTGTGGTTGTTGTGTTGGCGACAGCTTCTACACCTTAAACACTGGGTCATGCAGCTTGTTAACTCAGGTTGTGGTTGTTGTGTTGGTGACAGGTTCTACACCTTAAACACTGGGTCATGCAGCTCGTTAACTCAGGTTGTGATTGTTGTGTTGGTGACAGCTTCTACACCTTCAACACTGGGTCATGCAGCTCGTTAACTTAGTGTGTGGTTGTTGTGTTGGCGACAGCTTCTACACCTTAAACACTGGGTCATGCAGCTCGTTAACTCAGGTTGTGGTTGTTGTGTTGACGACAGCTTCTACACCTTAAATGCTGGGTCATGCAGCTTGTTAACTTAGGTTGTGGTTGTTGTGTTGGTGACAGCTTCTACACCTTAAGCAAACTCACCTTTAGGTGGTCCTAGGGCCGGCCATCCTCACTTCACAAGGGGTAACCATAATTATACCACTATGGCTGAGGTAACTGCTATATCAAGTTAGATTACAGTACACACAAAACCTAACCTAACCTGGCTACTGACTGGGGGAAGAATGAAGGCAGTAATACATATTGTACAAGTTATCAACCATTGTTAAAGATATCAACTGTTGCTGTGTTATCCAGTGTTATCTTTTATCAGTCTATTGTTATAAGAGATAAATTTCATTATGATTCTTTTTCTTGTTGTAATCTGTGTTAAATATAACGTCTGTTTAGTGTAATCAACCCCCCTGTACTTGGGTCTTTTGCCCCAGTGTTTCAGAGTTAACGCTTGTTGGTGTTTCCTGAGCTGTAGAGTGATTGTTTATAAACCAAGGAACTTTAATTATAAAAAAGCGTAGTGATTTAGTGGTTTTATGTGTAGTTAAGGACTTTAGAGTCGTTTGTGTTATTGCGATGGTGATTGGAGCGATGAGTTAACGGCCAAACGAATTGTTATTGTCGTCGGTGATTATTGTTAGTCATGGAAACAACTGACGATTTTGATATGGATGTTGACGCCGTGCAATACCGGTAATTAAGTTGCTGTGAATTGTATTGGGGTAACCTGAAGATCAGACAGCTTTATTCACCTGAAGATTAGACACCTTAATGCTAACATGTATGAGAAGGAAGAACAGGGGACGATGACGAACTAGACGTTTTTGCTTACTCAACTAGTATTATCATGCTCCACCACCATTATCATGCTCCACCACCATTATCATCCTCCACCACCATTTCAGATTAAGGTAAATCTTCACTGTAGAATTATAGATATTATGTTTATGTAATTATTGGGCTCTCAATTCTAAGTGAAAATTGTACTTTATTGCGACATTTTAAGTGGACATGTAGGAGATACTTTTATTTTGTGTTGATTACAAAAAATAGCCTTTTTTTATGCTTCCCATCCAAAGATTTGGCCGAATTTTGCCCGATTTGGCCGTAAGATGGCCTTGAGTGTTGGCCGTGAAGCTTGTCATACATCTGGCAAACCTTATTGTCCCTGGAGTGGCGTCACTGGCGGAGAGTCGGAGGAGTCACCATAAATTTTTGTGGTATTATTTTCTTGTAGCTCCGTTCATTCCAACCACTAATCTATTATCATATTTGAATAAGACGTCTAATTATAAGATAATTTTCATCTATTACATTACCGGCAGAAATGCATAATAACGGAGATAGCTCTTCCAAATTTTTTTCTATTTTCTTCCATTAACATCCCGCCATTATCGTCTGCCGCCTCTTCTCCAACACTGCGTGTCTCCTGCGTCCCCTTCATCAATCATCCTGTGCATGCGTTGCTGTACACGTCACGCGGCCAATCAAAAGCCTTTTCAATTTTTAAACCAATTAAAATGTTTTTGGGTTTAATTGGCGGGTGTCACTTAAAGTATATGGAGCTGATTGCGAGTTTTGGGAAAAATAACGATGAAACTATAGCATTTTTTTCGATCCCATGGTGTTCTTCCAACCTCAGTAAAGTGTACTAAGAGCAAGACTGAATGTAAATATCGCAAAGACCAACATATGTGGCGTTGTGTAAGAATCCCAGAATGCAACGACGAACAAGAACCAGGCCAATAAGGTAAGAAATAGATGATTCCATCATATGGTGAGAGTCAGTTAAGTTAGGTCACGCTAGGTTAGGTTAGGTTTGCTTATTGTTTTTCTAGTGTTTTATTGTGCATTTGTTGGTCGCTTAGGCATTTTTTTTTCTCGGAAAACATCAAACGAAAAAAAATCGCTAAAAAAACCCCGGCTAATTTCCGCCCAAAAGGAAGGTCATATTCCGTCTCAGCTCACACAAATACACTAGAAAAATATATTTTTAACTTGCTACAAGTGAACGGAGCTACAAGAAAAATTTACCATTTTTGTTTATCCCGTGGTATTTGGTGTGATTCATCCATCGGAAATGAGTGGCCTTGGAGTTATCACCCTTCCCCTCCATAGAACCTGACCTAACCAAGGTAACCTAACCTAACCTTACCTAACTTCCGAGCTATCCTCGCCATATTAAACAGAAAGTACTTATTTGTATATGTGGTACTAGTGAAAGCAACTTTGTTGAAGCGTCAAGGTGTAATTTTACATTTTTTTTTTGTGGACAGTACAGTACAGTACAGTATGCTCAGACCGAGTGGGTCAGTTGTAAACAGATAACACGCTGTGACTATAGACTCGTGTTTATTTCTTACATAAAGTGGTACAGTATTAGATAAAGATGTTCCTATTGATGAGATATAACTAATAGTAAACACAAATTTCCTCTAACTGAGTTGTGGCTGAAACTGTAATAATACCTAAGATAGTGATAATACAGTAGTTGGTACAGCAGCTGTCTGGGTCTAACCTAACCTGCCCAAGTTTTTTTTTTTATAGTGAATATAATATTTTGTTTGTTACAGGAGCTGTTATAACAAAACTTTGGGAAATTAAATTGATCCATGACAGATGAAAATGATAACCGGAGCATGGAACAAGAGCTCCCACCAACCACACCACAACCTATGGCAAGTTAGGAACAGCTCTCATAGCCTATGCATGAAATCTTTGTGTCTGTCAAACTGTTTTTAGTGTGTCGTGTACTATTAGTCGTGTTAAGTGAGTTTGAAGATAATGTAAATTGACAGTTTCAGCCACAACTACTGTTTGACCATAAGTTTTTGTTGTTGTAACTGTGCTTCTGTTAGTCATTTGTCTTCCTTTTTGTATCTTTCTATATATTTAACAGTCGGTGGTTCCCAGCCTGGCGACCATGGGGGTAATTTGATCCATGTGAGTTCATAATAATACTAAACAATGCTTGACCCTCCTAGACCAAATAATTGTTGGAATTTACTGTTTGCTGTGGGTGTTACCTTAGACCTGCCAGCAGATTACAGTGTTTTGTTTGTACTGTCAAACTGTTTAAAATTATACATACTTTAAAGTTATATCTAAAAAAAACCTACATGAAATGGTAATAGTGATTCCAGAAAGAGTTAAAATTGGTTTGTTTATGTTCCTGAAAGAGACATAGTTTGTAGTAGAGTTGTAAAGTAATGAAATAAATGTTACTTGAGTATTGTACTCAAGTAACATTTTTGAGTATCTACTTTTTAAAAAGTACTAAAAAATTTTAGTACTTTTACTCAAGTATGGTTTAAAATTCATACGAAGGTTCTGTACTACTTAACATGCTGATTAAGAATCTGTGTTTACAATTTAAATCTTTTCTTTTTAAGCAGACGTGGACAGTCATTGTCAGCCATATACTGATGAGGTTAAAGACAATATTCAGACAATTTGACCAAGGACAGCTGACAAACAAAGCCATGAGATAATTATTTCCAGTAGAGTCTTTATGCCAGCAGCAATATGTAGGGCCAGGCAGTCACCCATCAAGTGCTAACTTCGCTTCTTGTTATAATAGCAGTGTTTCCAACGTGGTAGTACTGTGTTCTTGGTGAGGCACAGCTTTAGCTCTTGGACCTGCAAATTAATATCATGAAACATATTCACAAAACCACAAGAGTCAATGTTAGACTTTGGAGAAAAAAACGTGAATCGGGTAACACTTAAAGGAGTAGTCTTGTGTAAGGAGCAAGTACTGTACTGTACCCCTTTAAGCTCTCTAACAGTCATAAAAAAGGCAATTGTGGTAGCAGCTTTTACTATATTTGAACCAGATTTCACAAAAATTGCAGAGGATATTCTTTTGAGTCGAATTAAATGCACATTGTAGTAATTATTTCCTCTGTATTGTTCAATGTGAAACATAATTTTATGTTGTACGTATTAGTATTTATTACCGGTAAACCCATTGGAATACTCAAACAAAAATTCCATATAGTACCATTACTGAACTTGTCTGAATACAGTACTGGTACAGTATATAATTTAGTTATATATTTCTTAATGCCCAATTTCAAGTTTTATTGTAAATTTACTACATATTGCGCAACTACACTTCTTTATTTTTTTTTACAATGTGGCTAATCAGTGTATAAAGGTTGCTGACCCCTGGTTTAAACCATCTGAGCTAATGATGCCTGACAGAGTTTTGGATGGCAATAGGCCGCTACTTTATTATCAACAAACTGGTTATCCCGGTGCTTCTGCCATTCTCGTCTACCTGTCTCTGTTATTTTCACGCTGTTGAGCATCAAGTAGAAACAGCTCTATTGACGCACATGCACAGCGTCCATAGTTTTGATTACCCGAGTTGTTGTGGAGTTGAGTTTATTTATGTGAGATTATAATACACAGCATTTACTGCAGACACAACAGAGGTTTATATTGTTTACATACACTATCCATGACTTGGAATCTTTTATTGAGTGGCAGTTCTATTTTATGTAGCTACTGGTACTGTATATACCACTTATAATAATAAAGTATCATATCCAACTACTCATTCCAGTGACGTTTAGTTTGTTTCATCGAAGAAAGATTTAGACTTGGGCAACAGTAGTTATCACATCTTGTCTGGGGGTCACAGAATGGAAGAGGTTGGGAACCACTGATCTAACTGCTTATGTATGTTTGTGTGTCTGTCTTTCTGTGCCTTTCAGTATATCTATCAATTTATCTATCTATCATCTACCAATATCTATCTATGAATACCTGTTTCAGTCAGTTTTATCTATACAGTATTTGTCAATCTATTTATTAATAACACTGGTCAACAAAAAAATATGTTTTTTTTCTGGCATGAAACCTTTTAACTGTTTTTTACTAACTTTAAGGTGCTGAATCCAAATCTGATCTCAGATTTGCTCCATCACGTAACGTGCCAGAATTTACTGAGCTACCAGAGATTGAGGATATAGACCGGAATTCACCTGTTTCTACTGATGAAGATGAAGAGACTGATCTTTTCAAGCCATCTGGTGAAGATTGTGAAAAGCCAACGTTGTTTACTCAGTCAGAATTGAATGATCTGGTCAGAGATCTAAATTTGCCAAAACAGTCTGCTGAATTGCTAGCTTCTAGGCTTCAAGAGAAACGACTCTTAAAACCTGGCACGAGTGTCTCCTTTTATCGCAACAGAGAAGAGCAACTGCGGAAGTACTTTCATTCATTTGACAGTCTGTCAGTATCTATATATTATTTCGAGAATGTATATATAAAGGTGATTTAAGACTTGCAGCCACAGCGTAATTGACTTTTTAAATATTATAAATATCTTTATTTATTCCAAAAGTAATTAATTAATACCAATTACCTTAATTATTAAACTGAACAGATCCTTAATCAGCATGTAAAGTTGTACCTCTGTGTTGTTCTATATTTTCTTTATTTATAAGCCACATTATTTATATAGAGCTTAATTAGTGTCAAAAAAAATTATATATTTTCTGAGGTATGAATTTGATAAGTCTGCATTGTAGGATTTATTGGGGATCTGAAGAGCGAGTTTGAACTAATAGGAAAACCTGTTAATCCGGCACCTATGAATCCCCGTAGGTGCTGGATAACTGGGATTCTACCTGTCTGTCTGTTTAAACTACAGTACTGTATTAATGTACCACTAATTTAGCTGGGAATATTAAGGCAAAACTGACAAGCATGCAAGATTTATAGTCCCAACAAAGTTCACAAAAACCAAACTTGCATAAAACACACAATTTCTGTATTTAATGACGATTAATTTATGGAAATATTTTTATCATAAACTGTTGTGTATATTAAATGCTTTTGTTTGTCACAGATGAGTTAACCCTGGGAAATTGAACAGCACAATCACAACTGAAAATAATACTGCAGGCTGAGATAAATAGCTGCCATTCTAGAACTTAATTCCAATGAACACTGTAACATCACAGCAGCACCACCACATATGGGAAGGTAAACTAAAGGAGTTATATATCTATCTGTTTTTATGTGCCTTTCAGTATATCTCTTCAAGACCTAGCTCGGTCTGCTTTATCTATTGTGTAAATCAATTTATCAATACAAGTATTGGTAAATTTACATTTTCAACCAATATGGCTCTTGAGTTGAGCAATTTCTTTCTCTGAGGTTTTAGATCAGGCATGGGCAAACCCTTCCTCAGTCATGGGCAACCTTTCCTCAGTCATGGGCAACCTTTCCTCAGTCATGGGCAACCTTTCCTCAGTCATGGGCAACCTCTCCTCAGTCATGGGCAACCTTTCCTCAGTCTTGGATAACCTTTCCTCACTCATGGGCAACCTTTCCTCAGTCATGGGCAACCTTTCCTCAGTCATGGGCAACCTCTCCTCAGTCATGGGCAACCTTTCCTCAGTCATGGGCAACCTTTCCTCAGTCATGGGCAACCTCTCCTCAGTCATGGGCAACCTTTCCTCAGTCTTGGGCAACCTTTCCTCAGTCATGGACAACCTCTCCTCCGTCATGACCAACCTGTCCTCAGTCATGGGCAACCTTTCCTCAGTCTTGGGAAACCTTTCCTCAGTCTTGGGCAACCTTTCCTCAGTCTTGGGCAACCTTTCCTCAGTCTTGGGCAACCTCTCCTCTGTCATGGGCGACAATTCCTCAGTCATGGGCAAACTTTCCTCAGTCTTGGGCAACCTTTCCTCAGTCATGGGCAACCTTTCCTTAGTCATGGGCAACCTTTCCTCAGTCTTGGGCAACCTCTCCTCAGCCATGGGCAACCTTTCCTCAGTCATGGGCAACCTTTCCTCAGTCATAGGCAACCTTTTCACAGTCGTGGGCAACCTCTCCTCAGTCGTGGGCAACTTTTCCTCAGTCTTGGGCAACTTTTCCTCAGTCATGGGCAACATTTCCTCAGTCATGGGCAACCTTTCCTCAGTCATGGGCAACCTTTCCTCAATCATGGGCAACCTTTCCTCAGTCATGGGCGACCTTTCCTTAGTCATGGGCAACCTTTCCTCAGTCTTGGGCAACCTATCCTCAGTCATGGGCAACCTATCCTCAGTCATGGGCAACCTTTCCTCAGTCATGGGCAACCTTTCCTCAGTCATGGGCAACCTTTCCTCAGTCTTGGGCAACCTTTCCTCAGTCATGGGCAACCTTTCCTCAGTCATGGGCAACCTTTCCTCAGTCATGGCCAACCTTTCCAGAGTCATCGGCAACCACTCCTCAGTCATGGGCAACCTTTCCTCAGTCTTGGGCAATCTTTCCTCAGTCATGGGCAACCTCTCCTCAGTCATGGGCAACCTTTCCTCAGTCTTTGGCAACCTTTCCTCAGTCATGGGCAACCTTTCCTCAGTCTTGGGCAACCTCTCCTCAGTCATGGGCAACCTTTCCTCAGTCTTAGGCAACCTATCCTCAGACATGGGCAACCTATCCTCAGTCATGGGCAACTTTTACTCAGTCATGGGCAACCTTTCCTCAGTCATGGGCAACCTTTCCTCAGTCATGGGCAACCTTTCCTCAGTCTTGGGCAACCTTTCCCCAGTCATGGGCAACCTTTCCTCAGTCATGGGCAACCTTTCCTCAGTCATGGGCAACCTTTCCTCAGTCCTGGGCAACCTTTCCTCAGTCATGGGCAACCTTTCCTCAGTCATGGGCAACCTTTCCTCAGTCATGGGCAACCTTTCCTCAGTCTTGGGCGACCTTACCTCAGTCATGGACAACCTTTCCTTAGTCATGGGCAACCTTTCCTCAGTCTTGGGCAACCTCTCCTCAGTCATGGGCAACCTTTCCTCAGTCTTAGGCAACCTATCCTCAGACATGGGCAACCTATCCTCAGTCATGGGCAACTTTTACTCAGACATGGGCAACCTTTCCTCAGTCATGGGCAACCTTTCCTCAGTCATGGGCAACTTTTCCTCAGTCTTGGGCAACCTTTCCTCAGTCATGGGCAACCTTTCCTCAGTCATGGGCAACCTTTCCTCAGTCATGGGCAACCTTTCCACAGTCATGGGCAACCACTCCTCAGTCATGGGCAACCTTTCCTCAGTCTTGGGCAACCTTTCCTCAGTCATGGGCAACCTTTCCTCAGTCATGGGCAACCTTTCCTCAGTCATGGGCAACCTTTCCACAGTCATGGGCAACCACTCCTCAGTCATGGGCAACCTTTCCTCAGTCTTGGGCAATCTTTCCTCAGTCATGGGCAACCTCTCCTCAGTCATGGGCAACCTTTCCTCAGTCTTTGGCAACCTTTCCTCAGACATGGGCAACCTTTCCTTTGTCATGGGCAACCTTTCCTCTGTCATGGGCGACCTTTCCTTAGTCATGGGCAACCTTTCCTCAGTCTTGGGCAACCTTTCCTCAGTCTTGGGCAACCTTTCGTCAGTCACGGGCAACCTTTCCTCTGTCATGGGCGACCTTTCCTTAGTCATGGGCAACCTCTCCTCAGTCTTGGGCAACCTTTCCTCAGTCTTGGGCAACCTTTCCTCAGTCTTGGGCAACATTTCCTCAGTCATGGGCAACCTTTCCTCAGTCTTGGATAACCTTTCCTCACTCATGGGCAACCTTTCCTCAGTCATGGGCAACCTTTCCTCAGTCATGGGCAACCTCTCCTCAGTCATGGGCAACCTTTCCTCAGTCATGGGCAACCTTTCCTCAGTCATGGGCAACCTCTCCTCAGTCATGGGCAACCTTTCCTCAGTCTTGGGCAACCTTTCCTCAGTCATGGACAACCTCTCCTCAGTCATGACCAACCTGTCCTCAGTCATGGGCAACCTTTCCTCAGTCTTGGGAAACCTTTCCTCAGTCTTGGGCAACCTTTCCTCAGTCTTGGGCAACCTTTCCTCAGTCTTGGGCAACCTTTCCTCTGTCATGGGCGACGATTCCTCAGTCATGGGCAAACTTTCCTCAGTCTTGGGCAACCTTTCCTCAGTCATGGGCAACCTTTCCTTAGTCATGGGCAACCTTTCCTCAGTCATGGGCAACCTCTCCTCAGCCATGGGCAACCTTTCCTCAGTCATGGGCAACCTTTCCTCAGTCATAGGCAACCTTTTCACAGTCGTGGGCAACCTCTCCTCAGTCGTGGGCAACTTTTCCTCAGTCTTGGGCAACTTTTCCTCAGTCATGGGCAACATTTCCTCAGTCATGGGCAACCTTTCCTCAGTCATGGGCAACCTTTCCTCAATCATGGGCAACCTTTCCTCAGTCATGGGCGACCTTTCCTTAGTCATGGGCAACCTTTCCTCAGTCTTGGGCAACCTATCCTCAGTCACGGGCAACCTATCCTCAGTCATGGGCAACCTTTCCTCAGTCATGGGCAACCTTTCCTCAGTCATGGGCAACCTTTCCTCAGTCTTGGGCAACCTTTCCTCAGTCATGGGCAACCTTTCCTCAGTCATGGGCAACCTTTCCTCAGTCATGGCCAACCTTTCCAGAGTCATCGGCAACCACTCCTCAGTCATGGGCAACCTTTCCTCAGTCTTGGGCAATCTTTCCTCAGTCATGGGCAACCTCTCCTCAGTCATGGGCAACCTTTCCTCAGTCTTTGGCAACCTTTCCTCAGTCATGGGCAACCTTTCCTTTGTCATGGGCGACCTTTCCTCTGTCATGGGCGACCTTTCCTCTGTCATGGGCAACCTTTCCCCAGTCTTGGGCAACCTTTCCTCAGTCTTGGGCAACCTTTCCTCTGTCATGGGCGACGATTCCTCAGTCATGGGCAAACTTTCCTCAGTCTTGGGCAACCTTTCCTCAGTCATGGGCAACCTTTCCTTAGTCATGGGCAACCTTTCCTCAGTCATGGGCAACCTCTCCTCAGCCATGGGCAACCTTTCCTCAGTCTTGGGCAACCTTTCCTCAGTCATGGGCAACCTTTCCTCAGTCTTGGGCAACCTCTCCTCAGTCATGGGCAACCTTTCCTCAGTCTTAGGCAACCTATCCTCAGACATGGGCAACCTATCCTCAGTCATGGGCAACTTTTACTCAGTCATGGGCAACCTTTCCTCAGTCATGGGCAACCTTTCCTCAGTCATGGGCAACCTTTCCTCAGTCTTGGGCAACCTTTCCCCAGTCATGGGCAACCTTTCCTCAGTCATGGGCAACCTTTCCTCAGTCATGGGCAACCTTTCCTCAGTCCTGGGCAACCTTTCCTCAGTCATGGGCAACCTTTCCTCAGTCATGGGCAACCTTTCCTCAGTCATGGGCAACCTTTCCTCAGTCTTGGGCGACCTTACCTCAGTCATGGACAACCTTTCCTAGTCATGGGCAACCTTTCCTCAGTCTTGGGCAACCTCTCCTCAGTCATGGGCAACCTTTCCTCAGTCTTAGGCAACCTATCCTCAGACATGGGCAACCTATCCTCAGTCATGGGCAACTTTTACTCAGACATGGGCAACCTTTCCTCAGTCATGGGCAACCTTTCCTCAGTCATGGGCAACTTTTCCTCAGTCTTGGGCAACCTTTCCTCAGTCATGGGCAACCTTTCCTCAGTCATGGGCAACCTTTCCTCAGTCATGGGCAACCTTTCCACAGTCATGGGCAACCACTCCTCAGTCATGGGCAACCTTTCCTCAGTCTTGGGCAACCTTTCCTCAGTCATGGGCAACCTTTCCTCAGTCATGGGCAACCTTTCCTCAGTCATGGGCAACCTTTCCACAGTCATGGGCAACCACTCCTCAGTCATGGGCAACCTTTCCTCAGTCTTGGGCAATCTTTCCTCAGTCATGGGCAACCTCTCCTCAGTCATGGGCAACCTTTCCTCAGTCTTTGGCAACCTTTCCTCAGACATGGGCAACCTTTCCTTTGTCATGGGCAACCTTTCCTCTGTCATGGGCGACCTTTCCTTAGTCATGGGCAACCTTTCCTCAGTCTTGGGCAACCTTTCCTCAGTCTTGGGCAACCTTTCGTCAGTCATGGGCAACCTTTCCTCTGTCATGGGCGACCTTTCCTTAGTCATGGGCAACCTCTCCTCAGTCTTGGGCAACCTTTCCTCAGTCTTGGGCAACCTTTCCTCAGTCTTGGGCAACATTTCCTCAGTCATGGGCAACCTTTCCTCAGTCTTGGATAACCTTTCCTCACTCATGGGCAACCTTTCCTCAGTCATGGGCAACCTTTCCTCAGTCATGGGCAACCTCTCCTCAGTCATGGGCAACCTTTCCTCAGTCATGGGCAACCTTTCCTCAGTCATGGGCAACCTCTCCTCAGTCATGGGCAACCTTTCCTCAGTCTTGGGCAACCTTTCCTCAGTCATGGACAACCTCTCCTCAGTCATGACCAACCTGTCCTCAGTCATGGGCAACCTTTCCTCAGTCTTGGGAAACCTTTCCTCAGTCTTGGGCAACCTTTCCTCAGTCTTGGGCAACCTTTCCTCAGTCTTGGGCAACCTTTCCTCTGTCATGGGCGACGATTCCTCAGTCATGGGCAAACTTTCCTCAGTCTTGGGCAACCTTTCCTCAGTCATGGGCAACCTTTCCTTAGTCATGGGCAACCTTTCCTCAGTCATGGGCAACCTCTCCTCAGCCATGGGCAACCTTTCCTCAGTCATGGGCAACCTTTCCTCAGTCATAGGCAACCTTTTCACAGTCGTGGGCAACCTCTCCTCAGTCGTGGGCAACTTTTCCTCAGTCTTGGGCAACTTTTCCTCAGTCATGGGCAACATTTCCTCAGTCATGGGCAACCTTTCCTCAGTCATGGGCAACCTTTCCTCAATCATGGGCAACCTTTCCTCAGTCATGGGCGACCTTTCCTTAGTCATGGGCAACCTTTCCTCAGTCTTGGGCAACCTATCCTCAGTCACGGGCAACCTATCCTCAGTCATGGGCAACCTTTCCTCAGTCATGGGCAACCTTTCCTCAGTCATGGGCAACCTTTCCTCAGTCTTGGGCAACCTTTCCTCAGTCATGGGCAACCTTTCCTCAGTCATGGGCAACCTTTCCTCAGTCATGGCCAACCTTTCCAGAGTCATCGGCAACCACTCCTCAGTCATGGGCAACCTTTCCTCAGTCTTGGGCAATCTTTCCTCAGTCATGGGCAACCTCTCCTCAGTCATGGGCAACCTTTCCTCAGTCTTTGGCAACCTTTCCTCAGTCATGGGCAACCTTTCCTTTGTCATGGGCGACCTTTCCTCTGTCATGGGCGACCTTTCCTCTGTCATGGGCAACCTTTCCCCAGTCTTGGGCACCTTTCCTCAGTCTTGGGCAACCTTTCCTCAGTCTTGGGCAACCTTTCCTCAGTCTTGGGCAACCTTTCCTCAGTCTTGGGCAACCTTTCCTCAGTCTTGGGCAACCTTTCCTCTGTTATGGGCGACCTTTCCTCAGTCATGGGCAACCTTTCCTCAGTCTTGGGCTACCTTTCCTCAGTCATGGACAACCTCTCCTCAGTCTTGGGCAACCTTTCCTCAGTCATGGGCAACCTTTTCTCAGTCATGGGCAACCTTTCCTCAGTCATGGGCAACCTTTCCACAGTCATGGGCAACCACTCCTCTGTCATGGGCAACCTTTCCTCAGTCTTGGGCAACCTTTCCTCAGTCATGGGCAACCTTTCCTCAGTCATGGGCAACCTTTCCTCAGTCATGGGCAACCTTTCCACAGTCATGGGCAACCACTCCTCAGTCATGGGCAACCTTTCCTCAGTCTTGGGCAATCTTTCCTCAGTCATGGGCAACCTCTCCTCAGTCATGGGCAACCTTTCCTCAGTCTTTGGCAACCTTTCCTCAGACATGGGCAACCTTTCCTTTGTCATGGGCAACCTTTCCTCTGTCATGGGCGACCTTTCCTTAGTCATGGGCAACCTTTCCTCAGTCTTGGGCAACCTTTCCTCAGTCTTGGGCAACCTTTCGTCAGTCATGGGCAACCTTTCCTCTGTCATGGGCGACCTTTCCTTAGTCATGGGCAACCTCTCCTCAGTCTTGGGCAACCTTTCCTCAGTCTTGGGCAACCTTTCCTCAGTCTTGGGCAACATTTCCTCAGTCATGGGCAACCTTTCCTCAGTCTTGGATAACCTTTCCTCACTCATGGGCAACCTTTCCTCAGTCATGGGCAACCTTTCCTCAGTCATGGGCAACCTCTCCTCAGTCATGGGCAACCTTTCCTCAGTCATGGGCAACCTTTCCTCAGTCATGGGCAACCTCTCCTCAGTCATGGGCAACCTTTCCTCAGTCTTGGGCAACCTTTCCTCAGTCATGGACAACCTCTCCTCAGTCATGACCAACCTGTCCTCAGTCATGGGCAACCTTTCCTCAGTCTTGGGCAACCTTTCCTCAGTCTTGGGCAACCTTTCCTCAGTCTTGGGCAACCTTTCCTCTGTCATGGGCGACGATTCCTCAGTCATGGGCAAACTTTCCTCAGTCTTGGGCAACCTTTCCTCAGTCATGGGCAACCTTTCCTTAGTCATGGGCAACCTTTCCTCAGTCTTGGGCAACCTCTCCTCAGCCATGGGCAACCTTTCCTCAGTCATGGGCAACCTTTCCTCAGTCATAGGCAACCTTTTCACAGTCGTGGGCAACCTCTCCTCAGTCGTGGGCAACTTTTCCTCAGTCTTGGGCAACTTTTCCTCAGTCATGGGCAACATTTCCTCAGTCATGGGCAACCTTTCCTCAGTCATGGGCAACCTTTCCTCAATCATGGGCAACCTTTCCTCAATCATGGGCGACCTTTCCTTAGTCATGGGCAACCTTTCCTCAGTCTTGGGCAACCTATCCTCAGTCATGGGCAACCTATCCTCAGTCATGGGCAACCTTTCCTCAGTCATGGGCAACCTTTCCTCAGTCATGGGCAACCTTTCCTCAGTCTTGGGCAACCTTTCCTCAGTCATGGGCAACCTTTCCTCAGTCATGGGCAACCTTTCCTCAGTCATGGCCAACCTTTCCAGAGTCATCGGCAACCACTCCTCAGTCATGGGCAACCTTTCCCCAGTCTTGGGCACCTTTCCTCAGTCTTGGGCAACCTTTCCTCAGTCTTGGGCAACCTTTCCTCAGTCTTGGGCAACCTTTCCTCAGTCTTGGGCAACCTTTCCTCAGTCTTGGGCAACCTTTCCTCTGTTATGGGCGACCTTTCCTCAGTCATGGGCAACCTTTCCTCAGTCTTGGGCTACCTTTCCTCAGTCATGGACAACCTCTCCTTAGTCATGGGCAACCTTTCCTCAATCTTGGGCAACCTCTCCTCAGTCATGGGCAACCTTTCCTCAGTCATGGGCAACCTTTCGTCAGTCATGGGCAACCTTTTCTCTGTCGTGGGCAACCTCTCCTCAGTCGTGGGCAACCTTTCCTCAGTCATGGGCAACCTTTCCTCAGTCATGGGCAACCTTTCTTCAGTCCTGGGCAACCTTTCCTCAGTCATGGGCAACCTTTCCACAGTCATGGACAACCTTTCGTCAGTCATGGGCAATTTTTTTTCAGTCGTGGGCAACCTCTCCTCAGTCGTGGGCAACCTTTACTCAGTCATGGGCAACCTTTCCTCAGTCATGGGCAACCTTTCCTCAGTCCTGGGCAACCTTTCCTCAGTCATGGGCAACCTTTCCCCAGTCATGGGCAACCTTTCCTCAGTCATGGGCAACCTTTCCTCAGTCTTGGGCCACCTTACCTCAGTCATGGGCAACCTTTCCTCAGTCTTAGGCAACCTATCCAGAGACATGGGCAACCTATCCTCAGTCATGGGCAACTTTTACTCAGTCATGGGCACGCTTTCCTCAGTCATGGGCAACCTTTCCTCAGTCATGGGCAACCTTTCCTCAGTCTTGGGCAACCTTTCCTCAGTCATGGGCAACCTTTCCTCAGTCATGGGCAACCTTTCCTCAATCCTGGGCAACCTTTCCTCAGTCATGGGCATCCTTTCCTCAGTCATGGGCAACCTTTCCTCAGTCATGGGCAACCTTTCCTCAGTCTTGGGCGACCTTACCTCAGTCATGGACAACCTTTCCTTAATCATGGGCAACCTTTCCTCAGTCTTGGGCAACCTCTCCTCAGTCATGGGCAACCATTCCTCAGTCTTAGGCAACCTATCCTCAGACATGGGCAACCTATCCTCAGTCATGGGCAACTTTTACTCAGACATGGGCAACCTTTCCTCAGTCATGGGCAACCTTTCCTCAGTCATGGGCAACTTTTCCTCAGTCTTGGGCAACCTTTCCTCAGTCATGGGCAACCTTTCCTCAGTCATGGGCAACCTTTCCACAGTCATGGGCAACCACTCCTCAGTCATGGGCAACCTTTCCTCAGTCTTGGGCAACCTTTCCTCAGTCATGGGCAACCTTTCCTCAGTCATGGGCAACCTTTCCTCAGTCATGGGCAACCTTTCCACAGTCATGGGCAACCACTCCTCAGTCATGGGCAACCTTTCCTCAGTCTTGGGCAATCTTTCCTCAGTCATGGGCAACCTCTCCTCAGTCATGGGCAACCTTTCCTCAGTCTTTGGCAACCTTTCCTCAGTCATGGGCAACCTTTCCTTTGTCATGGGCAACCTTTCCTCTGTCATGGGCGACCTTTCCTTAGTCATGGGCAACCTTTCCTCAGTCTTGGGCAACCTTTCCTCAGTCTTGGGCAACCTTTCGTCAGTCATGGGCAACCTTTCCTCTGTCATGGGCGACCTTTCCTTAGTCATGGGCAACCTCTCCTCAGTCTTGGGCAACCTTTCCTCAGTCTTGGGCAACCTTTCCTCAGTCTTGGGCAACATTTCCTCAGTCTTGGGCAACCTTTCCTCTGTTATGGGCGACCTTTCCTCAGTCATGGGCAACCTTTCCTCAGTCTTGGGCAACCTTGCCTCAGTCATGGACAACCTTTCCTTAGTCATGGGCAACCTTTCCTCAGTCTTGGGAAACGTCTCCTCAGTCATGGGTAACCTTTCCTCAGTCATGGGCAACCTTTCGTCAGTCATGGGCAACCTTTTCTCAGTCGTGGGCAACTTCTCCTCAGTCGTGGGCAACCTTTCCTCAGTCATGGGCAACCTTTCCTCAGTCATGGGCAACCTTTCCTCAGTCATGGGCAACCTTTCCTCAGTCATGGGCGACCTTTCCTTAGTTATGGGCAACCTTTCCTCAGTCTTGGGCAACCTATCCTCAGAAATGGGCAACCTTTCCTCAGTCATGGGCAACTTTTCCTCAGTCATGGGCAACCCCTCCTCAGTGATGGGCAACCTCTCCACAGTCATGGGCGACCTTTCCTTAGTCATGGGCAACCTTTCCTCAGTCTTGGGCAACGTATCCTCAGTCATGGGCAACCTATCCTCAGTCATGGGCAACCTTTCCTCAGTCATGGGCAACCTTTCCTCAGTCATGGGCAACCTTTCCTCAGTCTTGGGCAACCTTTCCTCAGTCATGGGCAACCTTTCCTCAGTCATGGGCAACCTTTCCTCAGTCATGGCCAACCTTTCCAGAGTCATCGGCAACCACTCCTCAGTCATGGGCAACCTTTCCTCAGTCTTGGGCAATCTTTCCTCAGTCATGGGCAACCTCTCCTCAGTCATGGGCAACCTTTCCTCAGTCTTTGGCAACCTTTCCTCAGTCATGGGCAACCTTTCCTTTGTCATGGGCGACCTTTCCTCTGTCATGGGCGACCTTTCCTTAGTCATGGGCAACCTTTCCCCAGTCTTGGGCACCTTTCCTCAGTCTTGGGCAACCTTTCCTCAGTCTTGGGCAACCTTTCCTCAGTCTTGGGCAACCTTTCCTCAGTCTTGGGCAACCTTTCCTCTGTTATGGGCGACCTTTCCTCAGTCATGGGCAACCTTTCCTCAGTCTTGGGCTACCTTTCCTCAGTCATGGACAACCTTTCCTTAGTCATGGGCAACCTTTCCTCAATCTTGGGCAACCTCTCCTCAGTCATGGGCAACCTTTCGTCAGTCATGGGCAACCTTTCGTCAGTCATGGGCAACCTTTTCTCTGTCGTGGGCAACCTCTCCTCAGTCGTGGGCAACCTTTCCTCAGTCATGGGCAACCTTTCCTCAGTCATGGGCAACCTTTCTTCAGTCCTGGGCAACCTTTCCTCAGTCATGGGCAACCTTTCCACAGTCATGGACAACCTTTCGTCAGTCATGGGCAATTTTTTTTCAGTCGTGGGCAACCTCTCCTCAGTCGTGGGCAACCTTTACTCAGTCATGGGCAACCTTTCCTCAGTCATGGGCAACCTTTCCTCAGTCCTGGGCAACCTTTCCTCAGTCATGGGCAACCTTTCCCCAGTCATGGGCAACCTTTCCTCAGTCATGGGCAACCTTTCCTCAGTCTTGGGCGACCTTACCTCAGTCATGGACAACCTTTCCTTAGTCATGGGCAACCTTTCCTCAGTCTTGGGCAACCTCTCCTCAGTCATGGGCAACCTTTCCTCAGTCTTAGGCAACCTATCCTCAGACATGGGCAACCTATCCTCAGTCATGGGCAACTTTTACTCAGTCATGGGCAACCTTTCCTCAGTCATGGGCAACCTTTCCTCAGTCATGGGCAACCTTTCCTCAGTCTTGGGCAACCTTTCCTCAGTCATGGGCAACCTTTCCTCAGTCATGGGCAACCTTTCCTCAGTCATGGGCAACCTTTCCTCAGTCCTGGGCAACCTTTCCTCAGTCATGGGCAACCTTTCCTCAGTCATGGGCAACCTTTCCTCAGTCATGGGCAACCTTTCCTCAGTCTTGGGCGACCTTACCTCAGTCATGGACAACCTTTCCTTAGTTATGGGCAACCTTTCCTCAGTCTTGGGCAACCTCTCCTCAGTCATGGGCAACCTTTCCTCAGTCTTAGGCAACCTATCCTCAGACATGGGCAACCTATCCTCAGTCATGGGCACCTTTTACTCAGACATAGGCAACCTTTCCTCAGTCATGGGCAACCTTTCCTCAGTCATGGGCAACTTTTCCTCAGTCTTGGGCAACCTTTCCTCAGTCATGGGCAACCTTTCCTCAGTCATGGGCAACCTTTCCTCAGTCATGGGCAACCTTTCCACAGTCATGGGCAACCACTCCTCAGTCATGGGCAACCTTTCCTCAGTCTTGGGCAACCTTTCCTCAGTCATGGGCAACCTTTCCTCAGTCATGGGCAACCTTTCCTCAGTCATGGGCAACCTTTCCACAGTCATGGGCAACCACTCCTCAGTCATGGGCAACCTTTCCTCAGTCTTGGGCAATCTTTCCTCAGTCATGGGCAACCTCTCCTCAGTCATGGGCAACCTTTCCCCAGTCTTTGGCAACCTTTCCTCAGTCATGGGCAACCTTTCCTTTGTCATGGGCAACCTTTCCTCTGTCATGGGCGACCTTTCCTTAGTCATGGGCAACCTTTCCTCAGTCTTGGGCAACTTTTCCTCAGTCTTGGGCAACCTTTCGTCAGTCATGGGCAACCTTTCCTCTGTCATGGGCGACCTTTCCTTAGTCATGGGCAACCTCTCCTCAGTCTTGGGCAACCTTTCCTCAGTCTTGGGCAACCTTTCCTCAGTCTTGGGCAACATTTCCTCAGTCATGGGCAACCTTTCCTCAGTCTTGGATAACCTTTCCTCACTCATGGGCAACCTTTCCTCAGTCATGGGCAACCTTTCCTCAGTCATGGGCAACCTCTCCTCAGTCATGGGCAACCTTTCCTCAGTCATGGGCAACCTTTCCTCAGTCATGGGCAACCTCTCCTCAGTCATGGGCAACCTTTCCTCAGTCTTGGGCAACCTTTCCTCAGTCATGGACAACCTCTCCTCAGTCATGGGCAACCTTTCCTCAGTCTTGGGAAACCTTTCCTCAGTCTTGGGCAACCTTTCCTCAGTCTTGGGCAACCTTTCCTCAGTCTTGGGCAACCTTTCCTCTGTCATGGGCGACGATTCCTCAGTCATGGGCAAACTTTCCTCAGTCTTGGGCAACCTTTCCTCAGTCATGGGCAACCTTTCCTTTGTCATGGGCAACCTTTCCTCAGTCTTGGGCAACCTCTCCTCAGCCATGGGCAACCTTTCCTCAGTCATGGGCAACCTTTCCTCAGTCATAGGCAACCTTTTCACAGTCGTGGGCAACCTCTCCTCAGTCGTGGGCAACTTTTCCTCAGTCTTGGGCAACTTTTCCTCAGTCATGGGCAACATTTCCTCAGTCATGGGCAACCTTTCCTCAGTCATGGGCAACCTTTCCTCAATCATGGGCAACCTTTCCTCAGTCATGGGCGACCTTTCCTTAGTCATGGGCAACCTTTCCTCAGTCTTGGGCAACCTATCCTCAGTCATGGGCAACCTATCCTCAGTCATGGGCAACCTTTCCTCAGTCATGGGCAACCTTTCCTCAGTTATGGGCAACCTTTCCTCAGTCTTGGGCAACCTTTCCTCAGTCATGGGCAACCTTTCCTCAGTCATGGGCAACCTTTCCTCAGTCATGGCCAACCTTTCCAGAGTCATCGGCAACCACTCCTCAGTCATGGGCAACCTTTCCTCAGTCTTGGGCAATCTTTCCTCAGTCATGGGCAACCTCTCCTCAGTCATGGGCAACCTTTCCTCAGTCTTTGGCAACCTTTCCTCAGTCATGGGCAACCTTTCCTTTGTCATGGGCGACCTTTCCTCTGTCATGGGCGACCTTTCCTTAGTCATGGGCAACCTTTCCCCAGTCTTGGGCAACCTTTCCTCAGTCTTGGGCAACCTTTCCTCAGTCTTGGGCAACCTTTCCTCAGTCTTGGGCAACCTTTCCTCAGTCTTGGGCAACCTTTCCTCTGTTATGGGCGACCTTTCATCAGTCATGGGCAACCTTTCCTCAGTCTTGGGCTACCTTTCCTCAGTCATGGACAACCTCTCCTTAGTCATGGGCAACCTTTCCTCAATCTTGGGCAACCTCTCCTCAGTCATGGGCAACCTTTCCTCAGTCATGGGCAACCTTTCGTCAGTCATGGGCAACCTTTTCTCTGTCGTGGGCAACCTCTCCTCAGTCGTGGGCAACCTTTCCTCAGTCATGGGCAACCTTTCCTCAGTCATGGGCAACCTTTCTTCAGTCCTGGGCAACCTTTCCTCAGTCATGGGCAACCTTTCCACAGTCATGGACAACCTTTCGTCAGTCATGGGCAATTTTTTTTCAGTCGTGGGCAACCTCTCCTCAGTCGTGGGCAACCTTTACTCAGTCATGGGCAACCTTTCCTCAGTCATGGGCAACCTTTCCTCAGTCCTGGGCAACCTTTCCTCAGTCATGGGCAACCTTTCCCCAGTCATGGGCAACCTTTCCTCAGTCATGGGCAACCTTTCCTCAGTCTTGGGCGACCTTACCTCAGTCATGGACAACCTTTCCTTAGTCATGGGCAACCTTTCCTCAGTCTTGGGCAACCTCTCCTCAGTCATGGGCAACCTTTCCTCAGTCTTAGGCAACCTATCCTCAGACATGGGCAACCTATCCTCAGTCATGGGCAACTTTTACTCAGTCATGGGCAAGCTTTCCTCAGTCATGGGCAACCTTTCCTCAGTCATGGGCAACCTTTCCTCAGTCTTGGGCAACCTTTCCTCAGTCATGGGCAACCTTTCCTCAGTCATGGGCAACCTTTCCTCAGTCATGGGCAACATTTCCTCAGTCCTGGGCAACCTTTCCTCAGTCATGGGCAACCTTTCCTCAGTCATGGGCAACCTTTCCTCAGTCATGGGCAACCTTTCCTCAGTCTTGGGCGACCTTACCTCAGTCATGGACAACCTTTCCTTAGTCATGGGCAACCTTTCCTCAGTCTTGGGCAACCTCTCCTCAGTCATGGGCAACCTTTCCTCAGTCTTAGGCAACCTATCCTCAGACATGGGCAACCTATCCTCAGTCATGGGCAACTTTTACTCAGACATGGGCAACCTTTCCTCAGTCATGGGCAACTTTTCCTCAGTCTTGGGCAACCTTTCCTCAGTCATGGGCAACCTTTCCTCAGTCATGGGCAACCTTTCCTCAGTCATGGGCAACCTTTCCACAGTCATGGGCAACCACTCCTCAGTCATGGGCAACCTTTCCTCAGTCTTGGGCAACCTTTCCTCAGTCATGGGCAACCTTTCCTCAGTCATGGGCAACCTTTCCTCAGTCATGGGCAACCTTTCCACAGTCATGGGCAACCACTCCTCAGTCATGGGCAACCTTTCCTCAGTCTTGGGCAATCTTTCCTCAGTCATGGGCAACCTCTCCTCAGTCATGGGCAACCTTTCCTCAGTCTTTGGCAACCTTTCCTCAGTCATGGGCAACCTTTCCTTTGTCATGGGCAACCTTTCCTCTGTCATGGGCGACCTTTCCTTAGTCATGGGCAACCTTTCCTCAGTCTTGGGCAACCTTTCCTCAGTCTTGGGCAACCTTTCGTCAGTCATGGGCAACCTTTCCTCTGTCATGGGCGACCTTTCCTTAGTCATGGGCAACCTCTCCTCAGTCTTGGGCAACCTTTCCTCAGTCTTGGGCAACCTTTCCTCAGTCTTGGGCAACATTTCCTCAGTCTTGGGCAACCTTTCCTCAGTCTTGGGCAACCTTTCCTCTGTTATGGGCGACCTTTCCTCAGTCATGGGCAACCTTTCCTCAGTCTTGGGCAACCTTGCCTCAGTCATGGACAACCTTTCCTTAGTCATGGGCAACCTTTCCTCAGTCTTGGGCGACGTCTCCTCAGTCATGGGTAACCTTTCCTCAGTCATGGGCAACCTTTCGTCAGTCATGGGCAACCTTTTCTCAGTCGTGGGCAACTTCTCCTCAGTCGTGGGCAACCTTTCCTCAGTCATGGGCAACCTTTCCTCAGTCATGGGCAACCTTTCCTCAGTCATGGGCAACCTTTCCTCAGTCATGGGCGACCTTTCCTTTGTTATGGGCAACCTTTCCTCAGTCTTGGGCGACCTTACCTCAGTCATGGACAACCTTTCCTTAGTCATGGGCAACCTTTCCTCAGTCTTGGGCAACCTCTCCTCAGTCATGGGCAACCTTTCCTCAGTCATAGGCAACCTTTCCTCAGTCATGGGCAAACTCTCCTCAGTCATGGGCAACCTTTCCTCAGTCATGGCCAACCTTTCCTCAGTCATGGGCAACCTTTCCTCAGTCTTGGGCAACCTCTCCTCAGTCTTGGGCAACCTTTCCTCAGTCTTGGGCAACCTTTCCTCAGTCTTGGGCAACATTTCCTCAGTCATGGGCAACCTTTCCTCAGTCTTGGATAACCTTTCCTCACTCATGGGCAACCTTTCCTCAGTCATGGGCAACCTTTCCTCAGTCATGGGCAACCTCTCCTCAGTCATGGGCAACCTTTCCTCAGTCATGGGCAACCTTTCCTCAGTCATGGGCAACCTCTCCTCAGTCATGTGCAACCTTTCCTCAATCTTGGGCAACCTTTCCTCAGTCATGGAAAACCTCTCCTCAGTCATGGGCAACCTTTCCTCAGTCTTGGGAAACCTTTCCTCAGTCTTGGGCAACCTTTCCTCAGTCTTGGGCAACCTTTCCTCAGTCTTGGGCAACCTTTCCTCTGTCATGGGCGACGATTCCTCAGTCATGGGCAAACTTTCCTCAGTCTTGGGCAACCTTTCCTCAGTCATGGGCAACCTTTCCTTAGTCATGGGCAACCTTTCCTCAGTCTTGGGCAACCTCTCCTCAGCCATGGGCAACCTTTCCTCAGTCATGGGCAACCTTTCCTCAGTCATAGGCAACCTTTTCACAGTCGTGGGCAACCTCTCCTCAGTCGTGGGCAACTTTTCCTCAGTCTTGGGCAACTTTTCCTCAGTCATGGGCAACATTTCCTCAGTCATGGGCAACCTTTCCTCAGTCATGGGCAACCTTTCCTCAATCATGGGCAACCTTTCCTCAGTCATGGGCGACCTTTCCTTAGTCATGGGCAACCTTTCCTCAGTCTTGGGCAACCTATCCTCAGTCATGGGCAACCTATCCTGAGTCATGGGCAACCTTTCCTCAGTCATGGGCAACCTTTCCTCAGTCATGGGCAACCTTTCCTCAGTCTTGGGCAACCTTTCCTCAGTCATGGGCAACCTTTCCTCAGTCATGGGCAACCTTTCCTCAGTCATGGCCAACCTTTCCAGAGTCATCGGCAACCACTCCTCAGTCATGGGCAACCTTTCCTCAGTCATGGGCAACCTCTCCTCAGTCATGGGCAACCTTTCCTCAGTCTTTGGCAACCTTTCCTCAGTCATGGGCAACCTTTCCTTTGTCATGGGCGACCTTTCCTCTGTCATGGGCGACCTTTCCTTAGTCATGGGCAACCTTTCCCCAGTCTTGGGCACCTTTCCTCAGTCTTGGTCAACCTTTCCTCAGTCTTGGGCAACCTTTCCTCAGTCTTGGGCAACCTTTCCTCAGTCTTGGGCAACCTTTCCTCAGTCTTGGGCAACCTTTCCTCTGTTATGGGCGACCTTTCCTCAGTCATGGGCAACCTTTCCTCAGTCTTGGGCTACCTTTCCTCAGTCATGGACAACCTCTCCTTAGTCATGGGCAACCTTTCCTCAATCTTGGGCAACCTCTCCTCAGTCATGGGCAACCTTTCCTCAGTCATGGGCAATCTTTCGTCAGTCATGGGCAACCTTTTCTCTGTCGTGGGCAACCTCTCCTCAGTCGTGGGCAACCTTTCCTCAGTCATGGGCAACCTTTCCTCAGTCATGGGCAACCTTTCTTCAGTCCTGGGCAACCTTTCCTCAGTCATGGGCAACCTTTCCACAGTCATGGACAACCTTTCGTCAGTCATGGGCAATTTTTTTCAGTCGTGGGCAACCTCTCCTCAGTCGTGGGCAACCTTTACTCAGTCATGGGCAACCTTTCCTCAGTCATGGGCAACCTTTCCTCAGTCCTGGGCAACCTTTCCTCAGTCATGGGCAACCTTTCGCCAGTCATGGGCAACCTTTCCTCAGTCATGGGCAACCTTTCCTCAGTCTTGGGCGACCTTACCTCAGTCATGGACAACCTTTCCTTAGTCATGGGCAACCTTTCCTCAGTCTTGGGCAACCTCTCCTCAGTCATGGGCATCCTTTCCTCAGTCTTAGGCAACCTATCCTCAGACATGGGCAACCTATCCTCAGTCATGGGCAACTTTTACTCAGTCATGGGCAAGCTTTCCTCAGTCATGGGCAACCTTTCCTCAGTCATGGGCAACCTTTCCTCAGTCTTGGGCAACCTTTCCTCAGTCATGGGCAACCTTTCCTCAGTCATGGGCAACCTTTCCTCAGTCATGGGCAACCTTTCCTCAGTCATGGGCAACCTTTCCTCAGTCATGGGCAACCTTTCCTCAGTCATGGGCAACCTTTCCTCAGTCTTGGGCGACCTTACCTCAGTCATGGACAACCTTTCCTTAGTCATGGGCAACCTTTCCTCAGTCTTGGGCAACCTCTCCTCAGTCATGGGCAACCTTTCCTCAGTCTTAGGCAACCTATCCTCAGACATGGGCAACCTATCCTCAGTCATGGGCAACTTTTACTCAGACATGGGCAACCTTTCCTCAGTCATGGGCAACCTTTCCTCAGTCATGGGCAACTTTTCCTCAGTCTTGGGCAACCTTTCCTCAGTCATGGGCAACCTTTCCTCAGTCATGGGCAACCTTTCCTCAGTCATGGGCAACCACTCCTCAGTCATGGGCAAACTTTCCTCAGTCTTGGGCAACCTTTCCTCAGTCATGGGCAACCTTTCCTCAGTCATGGGCAACCTTTCCTCAGTCATGGGCAACCTTTCCACAGTCATGGGCAACCACTCCTCAGTCATGGGCAACCTTTCCTCAGTCTTGGGCAATCTTTCCTCAGTCATGGGCAACCTCTCCTCAGTCATGGGCAACCTTTCCTCAGTCTTTGGCAACCTTTCCTCAGTCATGGGCAACCTTTCCTTTGTCATGGGCAACCTTTCCTCTGTCATGGGCGACCTTTCCTTAGTCATGGGCAACCTTTCCTCAGTCTTGGGCAACCTTTCCTCAGTCTTGGGCAACCTTTCGTCAGTCATGGGCAACCTTTCCTCTGTCATGGGCGACCTTTCCTTAGTCATGGGCAACCTCTCCTCAGTCTTGGGCAACCTTTCCTCAGTCTTGGGCAACCTTTCCTCAGTCTTGGGCAACATTTCCTCAGTCTTGGGCAACCTTTCCTCAGTCTTGGGCAACCTTTCCTCTGTTATGGGCGACCTTTCCTCAGTCATGGGCAACCTTTCCTCAGTCTTGGGCAACCTTGCCTCAGTCATGGACAACCTTTCCTTAGTCATGGGCAACCTTTCCTCAGTCTTGGGCAACGTCTCCTCAGTCATGGGTAACCTTTCCTCAGTCATGGGCAACCTTTCGTCAGTCATGGGCAACCTTTTCTCAGTCGTGGGCAACTTCTCCTCAGTCGTGGGCAACCTTTCCTCAGTCATGGGCAACCTTTCCTCAGTCATGGGCAACCTTTCCTCAGTCATGGGCAACCTTTCCTCAGTCATGGGCGACCTTTCCTTAGTTATGGGCAACCTTTCCTCAGTCTTGGGCAACCTATCCTCAGAAATGGGCAACCTTTCCTCAGTCATGGGCAACTTTTCCTCAGTCATGGGCAACCCCTCCTCAGTCATGGGCAACCTCTCCACAGTCATGGGCAACCTTTCCTCAGTCTTGGGCAACCTTTCCTCAGTCATGGGCAACCTTTCCTCAGTCATGGGCAACCTTTCCTCAGTCATGGGCAACCTTTCCTCAGTCTTGGGCGACCTTACCTCAGTCATGGACAACCTTTCCTTAGTCATGGGCAACCTTTCCTCAGTCTTGGGCAACCTCTCCTCAGTCATGGGCAACCTTTCCTCAGTCATAGGCAACCTTTCCTCAGTCATGGGCAAACTCTCCTCAGTCATGGGCAACCTTTCCTCAGTCATGGCCTACCTTTCCTCAGTCATGGGCAACCTTTCCTCAGTCTTGGGCAACCTTTCCTCAGTCATGGACAACCTTTCCTCAGTCATGGGCAACCATTCCTCAGTCATGGGGAACCTTTCCTCAGTCATGGGCAACCTTTCCTCAGTCTTGGGCAACCTTTCCTCAGTCATGGGCAACCTTTCCTCAGTCATGGGCAACCTTTCCTCAGTCTTTGGCAACCTATCCTCAGAAATGGGCAACCTTTCCACAGTCATGGGCAACTTTTCCTCAGTCATGGGCAACCCTTCCCCAGTCATGGGCAACCTCTCCACAGTCATGGGCAACCTTTCCTCAGTCTTGGGCAACCTTTCCTCAGTCATGGGCAACCTTTCCTCAGTCATGGGCAACCTTTCCTCATTCATGGGCAACCTCTCTTCAGTCATGGGCAACCTTTCCTCAGTCTTGGGCAGACTTTCCTCAGTCATGGGCGACCTTTCCTCAGACATGGGCAACCTTTCCTCAGTCATGGGCAACCTTTTCTCAGTCATGGGCAACCTTTCCTCAGTCCTGGGCAACCTTTCCTCAGTCATGTGCAACCTTTCCTCAGCCATGGGCAACCTTTCCTCAGTCATGGGCGACCTTTCCTTAGTTATGGGCAACCTTTCCTCAGTCTTGGGCAACCTATCCTCAGAAATGGGCAACCTTTCCACAGTCATGGGCAACTTTTCCTCAGTCATGGGCATCCCTTCCTCAGTCATGGGCAACCTCTCCACAGTCATGGGCAACCTTTCCTCAGTCTTGGGCAACCTTTCCTCAGTCATGGGCAACCTTTCCTCAGTCATGGGCAACCTTTCCTCAGTCATGGGCAACCTTTCCTCATTCATGGGCAACCTCTCTTCAGTCATGGGCAACCTTTCTTCAGTCCTGGGCAACCTTTCCTCAGACATGGGCAACCTACCTCAGTCATGGGCGACCTTTCTTTAGTCATGGGCAACCTTTCCTCAGTCTTGGGCAACCTCTCCTCACTCATGGGCAACCTTTCCTCAGTCATAGGCAACCTTTCCTCAGTCATGGGCAAACTCTCCTCAGTCATGGGCAACCTTTCTTCAGTCTTGGGCAACCTTTCCTTTGTCATGGGCGACCTTTCCCCTGTCATGGGCGACCTTTCTTTCGTCATGGGCAACCTTTCCTCAGTCATGGGCAACATTTCCTCAGTCTTGGGCAACCTTTCCTCAGTCATGGGCAACCTTTCCTCAGTCATGGGCAACCTTTCCTCAGTCATGGGCAACCTTTCCTCAGTCTTGGGCAACCTCTCCTCAGTCATGTGCAACCTTTCCTCATTCATGGGCAACGTTTCCTTAGTCATGGGCAACCTTACCTCAGTCTTGGGCAACCTTTCCTCAGTCATGGGCAACCTTTCCTCAGTCTTGGGCAACCTTTCCTCAGTCTTGGGCAACCTTTCCTCAGTCTTGGGCAAACTTTCCTCAGTCATGGGCAACCTTTCTGTAATGAGAAAAAATCTCACATGAAGAGGTAAGCTAGGAGGTTATAGTAGTAGAGTATTATAGAGGGAGGAAATGGTAGCGTGTCTCGAGGGTGTGATGTCAACACTGTATATTAACACAGGCTCAGTACAAGTGTAGTATATAAAACACCAATGCGTGTTACAGCTGTATTATACTAGTTCAATAGGGGAGATTAATAGGGGGGGTTCGTACACAATTTATGATAGACTATGGTATTCTCGTATAACCTATCCTCACAATTAGAATGGGCACTTCACTAAGTCGATTGTTGGGGAGGTTCTGGATCACTGCACTTCCACAGACTACACAGCCAGCACTTACTGTTACACGTGGAGTTGACAGCACTTTGTCGATGGACCCGGCTGAGACTTCGTTACACTTAGTGGCTGGCTTTCTCTCGAGCGGGACTGGGGACGTCGTAGCTGGCTCTCCCTGGTTACAAGACAACTCCCTCTCTGCGAATTCCTGAGGGAGGACCAGGACGTCCTATATATTGGGATGCGAGCCGTCAGGTTCAGCTGGTCGGGGGTGGGGGGGGGGGGGGCTTCTTACATTTGACCTGGCCAATGTGAGGTCAGGTCTGGACTTTTCAGAAACTATCTGGGAAAGTCATCAGGTGGGGCCGTGTGTATATTGGGAGAGCAACCGTGAGAGTTCCCCTACACTTGACCTCCCTAATGTCGGGTCAGACTGGAGTTTCTGAGATGTACGACGTATTTCCTGGAGAAGTCATCAGGTGGGGCCGTGTGACATGAGAGGCCCTGGTTGATTTGTGGCCCCTTGAGTTGGGCTCCGAGGGTTACATTTGACCTGGCTAATGTGAGGTCAGGTCCGGCCTTTGTTCAGAGAGTAGGTTCTTGTATATTGGAAGAGAGTCGGCTGGTGCCTTCTTACATGTCTGTTGTGGTGACATGTCACATGGGAGGGGAGCTAGTTGATTTGTAACCCTGGTCAGCCGCAAGAGATACCCTATACTTTTGACCTGGCTAATGTCGGGTCAAGTCTGGCTTTCCTCGCCATGTAAGCTGTGGTCTGACAACCCCTCACTACACCTCCCGCCAAGACCAAAGCTTCCATGCCATACACAATTGTTCACAGTGGATAACAATAGCGAGTGCCCAACCTGAGAAAGATAGCTACTGCTGTGTAAAGTATGCACCTCACATCCTACTATAGTCTGGTAATATTTATAATATCTAAGCGGCTGTCTAAGGATACGGAAACGGAAAGGTGAATGTAGATATGAAGGAGAGAGAGAGAGCGCCTTAGCAGGAGCTTGTCGGAGAGCGTCACTTTAGGGAGTTAGATGAGGGTACACAGTCGGAGGTTTGAAAGGTTATGCAATGGTGTTGCTTGCCCTTGCTTATTTCTGCTTAGGTTCCAGTATCTTCAAGCCTGGAATAGATTTACATACTTGTTGCTTCAACTGTTAAACTCTTGCGCAGGGCAGCACATACAACATATAATAATAAGATACATGGCCGCTAAAAAAAAAGGTGGGGGGGGAAGTTGGGGAAAAATACAACTTGTGAACAAAAAGAAATATTTGTACATACTAAAAAGGCAGCAGAAATTATTAACAAGATACAATGGCAAAAACAAAAACTCGTCAGCATTCGTCGAGATCCCGGGTGGCGGGTGGTCCATCACCACCTCCACCAATCGGTGTCCAGCATCAGGGTGGACGACGTAGTAGATGTGGTGGTTGGCGTTTCCTGTCCCGTCCTGCGGTCTGCCGCGGTGTGTCGCGTGCCTCACTTCCTCCACTTGAACTTCTGTGTGGAGCGGCAGTTCCTGACGCATTCCAGATGGATTTTTCTAGTCCCATCTTAGTTTCCTCTGTAGAGTCTCATTTTCCGTCGTGGTCCAGATGGATTTTTCTAGTTCCATCTGAGTTTCCGCCCTTCCCGGCCGGGATCAAAGCCGGTCCACTGCTTGGGGTGTAATCTCTTTGGATGGCGTGTAGGGCAGGGTCCACGGACAAGAGTTCGCCCTCCGTACGTGAGTGTCGGCGAGACCCCTGACCGTCCTGTCCCACACCCTCACAGTGGTGAATCCCTCCCTGGGTGGGCCCCCCAGGGTTTGCTTGTTTCTTCCTCTACTTGTAGTCAGGTCACTTCTGTTTCGTCCCCGATGGTGTGGTAAACACCGGCGAGGCAGATCCCGGGTGGGTCGAGGTCAGCCATTACTTGTCTGGTACCTGGTGGATCCATTCCCGGAGTGGAAGTGCGTGGGACCAGTTGACAGGTCCTGAAACGTAGGAAGCTGTCGTCTGCATCGCCACTGGGACCTCTAGTTGTTTGTTGCCTGTTGATTGCTGCTACTGAAGTTGCAGGTCGGGTTTTCGGGATTTTCTCCTGGGTTCCAAGGGGACGATCTGACTCCCTGCCTGGAGCTGGGAGCTGCGCTGGTCCTGCATGGCGTAGCTTGCTCAGGCTGATGGTACCCATAGATGTTGTCTGTCTGTATTGTGGGCCGTGAGGCCGTAGCCTCGGTGCGTGTCTCGTCGTTCAGCAGGCGAGCGACGAGACACAGCCCAGTGTCTTCAACCAGATCGAGGGCCAGCATTATGCAAGCCCGTTTCTGGAGCTTGGGGCTTGCAGTGTCGACGTGAAGGCGTCACCCATTCGCCGCGGGGTTGCCCGCTGCGTGTCCCGCTCGTGTCGGGCATCCATTATGAGTCAGGATGCGTTGGTCTCAGCTCATCTGGTGGGGGGTCAGCTGCAGCTGTGGTGGTGTCATCTCCGACTTTTGTGTGGAGTCAGGGAGACCTCGCCCAGGCCCGTGAAGAGTAAGGGCAGTGATGACTCTGTAGCTTAGTAGAAAGACAAGATCCCGGGGTGGATAATCAACAATTAGAAGTGCCCCTAGACTCGTTACTTTAATCTATGTTCTGTGACCTGGTATTATATCTATGAACCCTAATCTGATCAGGTCTTACTGGTACAAGTGGGGCAGTAGCTTGGGGAGTTCTCTGATTATTACTTGGGGTGTGAGGCACCTGATTGTTCTGGGGGGGGGGGGGGGGTGGACAGCTGCTGATGGAGGGATAGGGTGTTGGGAAGGGAATGTTACTCCTAGAGGGGGCTGGTTGGTGAGGCCTGATTTGTTCAAGACGTCATCGTCGACAGTTGCCAGCTTCAATCTATTCACATGCACAGTTTCCTGACGTCCCCCCTGGCAAAGCGGGGAAATAGTGAAGTTTACTTTGCTGGGTTGGGCGGTTACTCTATATGGGCCCTGCCATCTCTGTTGCAACTTAGAGGGAATATCGGGGAAGGATGATTCGTTAGTTAGGATGACCAGGGTACCTAGGGTAATATTGGAAGGGGTGACCCTGAGGTTATAGTAGGTGGCGTTGTGTAAGTGACCTTTCTTGTTTAGTTCCTGCACCCGAGTAAAGACCGTTTGTAACCTGTTTTGCAAGACAGAAGGGTAGTCCTCGCCATAGGATAGGGGTGGGGGGTTGATTACACCAGCAGGAAGGTTTGGATCCCTACCAAAGTGAAGGAAGTAAGGAGTGTTATGCAGGGTGGTATTAATTGCGGTGTTCATGGCCAGTTGTGCAAGAGGTAGCTGATCGTCCCAACCGCCGTACTGATTATTAACCAAAAACGACAAGTGATCTTTCAACGTGCGGTGGGAACGCTCAACCATGGCATTAGCCTGTGGGTGGTAACTAGTGGTTAGATTTGACTTAGCCCGCAGCAAGTCGCACGCCTTCTGAAAGATGCCCGAGGTAAACTCTGTCCCTTGATCACTTACAATGACCCGGGGACATCCATGAGTACCAACGTATTGTAACAGGGCTTCACAAACTGTCTCTGCGCGTTTATCGGGGATGGGTATATAGGTTGCAAAACGTGAATAGTGATCGACGATGGAAACAACGTATCTGTTTCCCCGGTGTGAACGTATTGACATGTCAGTTAGATCGATCGATACCCGTTCCAAGGGCTGAGAGGCTGGTGGGAACTCCTGCAGCTCTCCCTGTCTCTTTGGGGTACCCTTCCTTAACTGACACGGCAGACATCCTTTGACAAATGCCCCAACCTTCCGCGCTAGATTGGGCATGAAAAACATAGAGCGTGCACGTGCATATGTGCGACATTCACCCGGGTGGGCTGCGAATTGGGAAGAGTGAGCTACTTCTAGGGCCGAGTTTTCCAAGGATGCGGGGATGACTACGAGTTCTGTGGGCTGTTCATCATCCTGTTTCATAGTAACAAGATACAGGACTCCGCTTAAAAGACTGAAATCACAAAGTGAGGCTTTGTTGACCTTCTTGGGGAGCGGACCCCCCTCAAGGAACTCAATGACAGGACCCCACTGTGGGTCTTCGAGTTGGTGTTGGCGCACCTCGTTAGGTGATAGGTCCCCAAAAATGGGCTGAGTCATGCTGCTAGGATTCCCGACATTATTTATAGGTAATACATTACGGCTCAGTGCGTCTGGTACTACGTGGTTCTTGCCTGGCTTATGCAAAATGGAGAAGTTATACGCATTAAGAAAGACTGCCCAGCGTGCTACCCGTGCATTAGGAGTTTTACCTTGGAAGATATATATTAAAGGACGGTGATCAGTGATTACATAAAAGTGTCTACCAAATAGGTAAGCATCAAAGGAAGTTACGGCCTTGACAATAGCCAAGGCTTCTTTCTCAGTTGTGGAGTAGCGGAGGGCAGCTCCGCTCAATTTCTGGGAAAAATAAGCAATAGGGATGGGGTTATCTTCACCACCTTGCATGAGACAGGCTCCCAGTGCTTCGTCGGAAGCGTCAGTGTGCACGTAAAACGGCTGCGTGAAGTCCGGCAGTGCTAACATTGTTGCCGACTTCAGTAAGTCCTTAAGATGGTTAAAAGCTTTATCTGCCTCCCCCGACCACCGAAACTGAACCGACTTCTTTGTAAGTTTCGTAAGGGGGAGGGCCGCCTCTGAAAAGTGAGGGATGTGACGTCTGAAAAAATTGGCGGTGCCGAGGAACTGTTTCACACCCCTGGCTGTGGTGGGAGGTGGCATCTCTGCTATCGCTTTCACTTTCACCGGGTCGGGCCTAACGCCGCCATGACCTACGATGAATCCCAGGAATTTAACTTCCTGGCGCGCGAACGCGCATTTCCTAAGGGACACTTTCAGTCCGGCCGCTTTCATGACCGAGAGAACCTCATCTACATCCCGCATGTGCGAATCCATGTTTTTACTATAGACGATAACATCGTCCAGGTAAGCCATAGCGTTCCGCCCAAGCACGGGTGTGAGACTGTGGTTCACAGCCCTCATGAACGTGGCCGGTGCTCCCTTTAACCCGAAAGGTAACCTGTTGAAACAAAATAGACGGCTGCCGTCCGCGAAAGCAGTTTTGGGGCGGTCAGCCGGGTCAACTGGTATACTCCAGTACGCATCCTTACAGTCTAGAACTGTGAATATAGAAGCTCCGTTCAATTGGTCCAGTGTCTCGTCAATTCTGGGCAAGGGATAGCTATCAGCAATGGTGTCCTTATTAAGTTCCCTATAGTCTACACAGAATCTAGTTGACCCGTCCTTTTTTCTGACTAATACGACCGGGGAGCAATAGGGGCTAGTGCAAGGGGAGATGACACCACGTTCCTCCATTTGGCGACATAAGTCCCTAATTTGAGTTTTAGCCGCCTCAGGAAGCCTCCACTGCCGTACTCTGGTGGGGGGAGCGGAGCCGGTATTAATTTTGTGTGAAGCTGACATCAGGCCGAGGTCCTGATCTGAGGTTGCAAACAGATCTTCATGCTGCTTTATTATAGCGCGTAGACGTCCTCTAATAAGGGTGGGTAGGTGATCTATGTCAAGGGATTCTATTGCAGTGGCGAACATTTGCTGTGACTCTACGAATTCTGTGTCACTCCTAATGTTATATCTCGTAGGATCAAAATGCTCCAGATCCTCTACTTTATCGACCGCACAGACTGTTCCCACTGAATGACCAGGAGTAAGTTTAAATTCCCTGGGGGTGGGGTTTATGACTGGGACGCTAGGCTGCTGAGTGTTAATGAGCCCCGACTGCACGTATGGGGACATTTTATGAGGGGCTTCAACAAATACATACTCCTGATCCTCCGTGGGACTGTCGAACGACCTTGACCATCGAACGGGCAGAACAACACTAGAGTGGGGAGGGATGACAGTGGCACGCGTCGGGTGTAGCGGGGGGGGGGGGGGCTTGGGGTGCGGGGGGCTGGGGGCGTTTAGGCTTAATGAGGTGGACGGGCAGACCAGACCTATTCCTAATAGGAGTACCTGCATAATCTCTACCATCTAGTGTCACGGTATACCGGCTCCCATCAAACTGGATTCCATACTTAAACCTACACAAGAAATCTGACCCAATAAGAACATCCCCTGGGAAAAGATCACCGCTTACCACGACCAGCGCGTGAACAACTATCTTATCTCCTAAGTCTACAGTTATATCTCTGGAATCCAATGTTGAGAGGCGGTTCCCCGTGACGCCACGTAACTCAGGAACTTTATGCTTTCCCCCTAGGCTCATCTTGGAGGCCACGTTCTGTTTCACCAAGGACACCGAAGAGCCTGTGTCAATGAAAGCTTCAACCCGTTTCCCTCCCATTTTCAACTTAATAATTGGCCTGTCTTCCCTAGTCACCATCAACGCCTCGCCCTTGTCTTTAGTAGTAGGGACATAACCTGCGAATGTGTCCCCACTCGGCACATGCGTAGCAACGCATTCCGGTGTATGGACACTCTCTGCGGGTATGTCCCTGGTCGCCACACCCATCGCACTGGTTTCCCTCACATTGAAAGGGACATCCGTGCACCGCGTGGGACCATGCCCCACAGGAGGAGCAGCGAAAAGGCTTCGGAGCTCTATACCAGCTATCCCGCATGGGCGGGCCCGGGCGCGCACTTGTGACTGCCCGGGGGCGGGGGTCAATCCCAGCCCGCGCCCCGCGGGTCCCTGCCCCGGACGGCCGGCCGCCCCGTGGCGCATTACCCAACGTGTTTATACCTACTGTATCTAATCCTGATTGCTCCCGCCCTTCCTCGTGGAACGATGACTGTTCCTGTCGCTTCCTTTCGTCCCGGCTGAGATTCTCCACCATCAGTCTCAAGAATTCATCCTCCCAGACAGAAGGGGTGTTACGTGTAAGGGTGGGAGGGGCGGCGTGAATTGTCGACACAAAACGGGAGGGGGGGGTGGGTTTCCTGAGCTGTATATACCTCTGCACTGCTTTAATTGCGTTCTCGATCGTAGTTATCCCGCTTGCCTCCATGTACGTACGCATCTCGCCGGGTAAGCCCGACAGAAAGTAAGAGAGTACTAGCTCAGGTGGGAAGAATTGTGGGTGATTCACTCTCGCCATCTTCACAGCACTCCCTATGCATGATAGGTAAACATTTAGTGATGAACACTCCTCTAGCTTGATATTAGCTAAACGTGTCGTGTGATCTTGTAATGAGTCACCCTGGCTGTAAATTTCCCGTAATCCGTTCGCGAACGTGTCCCACGTGGTAGCATTCTTTACTGTCGGATTAAATTCTAGCACGCCTTTCGCGTCACCGCCCAATCGCATACGTGCCGTCCTAAGGCGGCATTCCTCGTATTCCTGAAGGGTATCCGGGAACGTACTTTCAATGTCTCCTAACCACTGTTCCAGCCTATCGGCTGATGTCGCCGGGTCACGGCCATCGCCCTCAAACATGGGTATCTGACTGATTACTTGTGCCTCACTACTCGCTGAGACAGACGTAAGGAAGGGGTCTGGCATGCTGTAGGGGTTGGGAGGTGCTAAGGTGTACGTGAGCGTGGGGGGGGGGGGGAGCGGTGAGAGAGGGTGCAGGGTGGTTAAGGGGTAGGGGGGGAGAGTAGGTACTAGTGGATTGTTCAGGGAACGGGAATAAAACGGAAGTCGTTGGTGTAATGTTAACAGAAGTCATATTAGCTTGCGAGGAGGGCTGGGAAGTACTGATCGTGGAAGTCGAAATTGTCAATGTAGACGATGACGTCTGTGGGTGGGACGAGGAGGGGGTCTTACTGACACTTGCCCTGGTTGAGTTCTCGACCATTGTTCCCCGTTACCCAACAATATGTGAACTAGGGAGGGAGGAGTGGATACTGTCACCACTTGTACCACACTGAAGGACAGGAATTATATTACAAATGCTACCACCCTTGTACTGCCTGCTTCGTCAAGATAGTTACGAGTTTACTTTAAAAGGTTCTAACAATCACTGTACTGAACACTAAGGGGAAGAAGCGTGAGTATTACGTTAAGTGCACTGCCACCATTGTAATGAGATAAAATCTCACATGAAGAAGTAAGCTAGGAGGTTATAGTAGTAGAGTATTATAGCGGGAGGAAATGGTAGCGTGTCTCGAGGGTGTGATGTCAACACTGTATATTAACACAGGCTCAGTACAAGTGTAGTATATAAAACACCAATGCGTGTTACAGCTTTGTTATACTAGTTCAATAGGGGAGATTAATAGGGGGGGTTCGTACACAATTAATGATAGACTATGGTATTCTCGTATAACCTAACCTCACAATTAGAATGGGCACTTCACTAAGTCGATCGTTGGGGAGGTTCGGGATCACTGCACTTCCACAGACTACACAGCCAGCACTTACTGTTACACGTGGAGTTGACAGCACTTTGTCGATGGACCCCGCTGAGACTTCGTTACACTTAGTGGCGGGCTTTCTCTCGAGCGGGACTGGGGACGTCGTAGCTGGCTCTCCCTGGTTACAAGACAACTCCCTCTCTGCGAATTCCTGAGGGAGGACCAGGACGTCCTATATATTGGGATGCGAGCCGTCAGGTTCAGCTGGTCGGGGGGGGGGGGGGGGGCGGCGAAGGGTCTCCTTACATTTGACCTGGCCAATGTGAGGTCAGGTCTGGACTTTTCAGAAACTATCTGGGAAAGTCATCAGGTGGGGCCGTGTGTATATTGGGAGAGCAACCGTAGGGTTCCCCTACACTTGACCTCCCTAATGTCGGGTCAGACTGGAGTTTCTGAGATGTATGACGTATTTCCTGGAGAAGTCATCAGGTGGGGCCGTGTGACATGAGAGGCCCTGATTGATTTGTGGCCCCTTGAGTTGGGCTCCGAGGGTTACATTTGACCTGGCTAATGTGAGGTCAGGTCCGGCCTTTGTTCAGAGAGTAGGTTCTTGTATATTGGAAGAGAGTCGGCTGGTGCCTTCTTACATGTCTGTTGAGGTGACATGTCACATGGGAGGGGAGCTAGTTGATTTGTAACCCTGGTCAGCCGCAAGAGATACCCTATACTTTTGACCTGGCTAATGTCCGGTCAAGTCTGGCTTTCCTCGCCATGTAAGCTGTGGTCTGACAACCCCTCACTACATTTCCTCAGTCATGGGTAACCTCTCCTCAGTCATGGGCAACCTCTCAGTCTTGGGCAACCTCTCCTCAGTCATGGGCAAACTTTCCTCAGTCATGAGATACCTTTCCTCAGTCATGGGCAACCTTTCCTCAGTCATGGGCAACCTTACCTCGGTCATGGGCAATCTCTCCTCAGTCATGGGCAACCTTTCCTCAGTCTTGGGCAACCTTTCCTCAGTCATGGGCAACCTTTCCTCAGTCTTGGGCAACCTTACCTCAGTCATGGACAACCTTTCCTTAGTTATGGGCAACCTTTCCTCAGTCTTGGGCAACCTCTCCTCAGTCATGGGCAACCTTTCCTCAGTCTTTGGCAACCTTTCCATAGTCATGGGCAACCTTTCCTTTGTCATGGGCGACCTTTCCTCTGTCATGGGCGACCTTTCCTTAGTCATGGGCAACCTTTCCTCAGTCTTGGGCAACCTTTCCTCAGTCTTGGGCAACCTTTCCTCAGTCTTGGGCAACCTTTCTTCAGTCTTGGGCAACCTTTCCTCAGTCATGGGCAACCTTTCCTTTGTCATGGGCGACTTTTCTTTAGTCATGGGCAACCTTTCCTCAGTCTTGAGCAACCTTTCCTCAGTCTTGGGCAACCTCTCCTCAGTCATGGGCAACCTTACCTCAGTCATGGGCAACCTTATCTCAGCCATGGGCAACCTCTCCTCAGTCATGGGCAACATTTCCTCAGTCTTGGGCAACCTTTCCTCATTCATGGGCAACCTTTCCTCAGTCAAGGGCAACCTTTCCTCAGTCATGGGCAACCTTTCCTCAGTCATGGGCAACCTTTCCTCAGTCTTGGGCAACCTCTCCTCAGTCATGGGCAACCTTTCCTCAGTCATGGGCAACCTTTCCTCAGTCATGGGCAACCTTTCCTCAGTCTTGGGCAACCTCTCCTCAGTCATGTGCAACCTTTCCTCATTCATGGGCAACCTTTCCTTAGTCATGGGCAACCTTACCTCAGTCTTGGACAACCTTTCCTCAGTCATGGGCAACCTTTCCTCAGTCTTGGGCAACCTTTCCTCAGTCATGAGAAACCTTTCCTCAGTCATGGGCAACCTTTCCTCAGTCATGGGTAACCTCTCCTCAGTCATGGGCAACCTCTCAGTCTTGGGCAACCTTTCCTCAGTCATTAGAAACCTTTCCTCAGTCATGGGAAACCTTTCCTCAGTCATGGGCAACCTTACCTCAGTCATGGGCAACATTTCCTCAGTCATGGGCAACCTTTCCTCAGTCATGGGCAACTTTTCCTCAGTCATGGGCAACCTTTCCTCAGTCATGGGCAACCTTTCCTCAGTCATGGGCATCCTTTCCTCAGACTTGGGCAACCTTTCCTCAGTCATGGGCAACCTTTCCTCAGTCATGAGCAACCCTTTCTCAGTCATGGGCAACCTCTCCACAGTCATGGGCAACCTTTCCTCAGTCTTGGGCAACCTTTCCTCAGTCATGGGCAACCTTTCCTCAGTCATGGGCTACCTTTCCTCAGTCATGGGCGACTTTCCTTAGTTATGGGCAAACTTTCCTCAGTCTTGGGCAACCTATCCTTAGAAATGGGCAACCTTTCCACAGTCATGGGCAACTTTTCCTCAGTCATGGGCAACCCTTCTTCAATCATGGACAACCTCTCCACAGTCATGGGCAACCTTTCCTCAGTCTTGGGCAACCTTTCCTCAGTCATGGGCAACCTTTCCTCAGTCATGGGCAACCTTTCCTCAGTCATGGGCAACCTTTCCTCAGTCATGGGGAACCTTTCCTCAGTCATGGGTAACCATTCCTCAGTCTTGGGCAGCCTTTCCTCAGTCATGGGCGACCTTTCCTCAGTCATGGGGACCCTACCTCAGTCATGGGCGACCTTTCTTTAGTCATGGGCAACCTTTCCTCAGTCTTGGGCAACCTCTCCTCAGTCATGGGCAACCTCTCCTCAGTCATAGGCAACCTTTCCTCAGTCATGGGCAAACTCTTCTCAGTCATGGGCAACCTTTCCTCAGTCATGGGCAACCTTTCCTCAGTTATGGGCAACCTTTCCTCAGTCTTGGGCAACCTTTCCACAGTCATGGGTAACCACTCCTCAGTCATGGGCAACCTTTCCTCAGTCTTGGGCAATCTTTCCTCACTCATGGGCAACCTCTCCTCAGTCATGAGTAACCTTTCCTCAGTCTTTGGCAACCTTTCCTCAGTCATGGGAAACCATTCCTTTGTCATGGGCGACCTTTCCTCTGTCATGGGCGACCTTTCCTTAGTCATGGGCAACCTTTCCTCAGTCTTGGGCAACCTTTCCTCAGTCGTGGGCAACCTTTCGTCAGTCTTGGGCAACCTTTCCTTAGTCATGGGCAACCTTTCCTTTGTCATGGGCGACCTTTCTTTAGTCATGGGCAACCTTTCCTCAGCCTTGGGCAACCTTTCCTCATTCTTGGGCAACCTCTCCTCAGTCATGGGCAAGCTTACCTCAGTCTTGGGCAACCTTTCCTCAGCCATGGGCAACCTCTCCTCAGTCATGGGCAACATTTCCTCAGTCTTGGGCAACCTTTCCTCATTCATGGGCAACCTTTCCTCAGTCAAGGGCAACCTTTCCTCAGTCATGGGCAACCTTTCCTCAGTCATGGGCAACCTTTCCTCAGTCATGTGCAACCTTTCCTCAGTCATGGGCAACCTTTCCTCAGTCGTGGGCAACCTTTCCTCAGTCATGAGAAACCTTTCCTCAGTCATGGGCAACCTTTCCTTTGTCATGGATAACCTATCCTCAGTCATGGGCAACCTCTCCTCAGTCATGGGCAACCTTTCCTCAGTCATTAGAAACCTTTCCTCAGTCATGGGCAACCTTTCCTCAGTCATGGGCAACCTTACCTCAGTCATGGGCAATCTCTCCTCAGTCATGGGCAATCTCTCCTCAGTCATGGACAACCTTTCCTCAGTCTTGGGCAACCTTTCCTCAGTCTTGGGCAACCTTTCCTCAGTCTTGGGCAACCTTTCCTCAGTCTTGGGCAACCTTTCCTCAGTCATGGGTAACCTCTCCTCAGTCATGGGCAACCTCTCAGTCTTGGGCAACCACTCCTAAGTCATGGGTAACCTTTCCTCAGTCATGAGAAACCTTTCCTCAGTCATGGGCAACCTTTCCTCAGTCATGGGCAACGTTACCTCAGTCATGGGCAATCTCTCCTCAGTCATGGGCAATCTCTCCTCAGTCATGGACAACCTTTCCTCAGTAATGGGCAACCTCTCCTCAGTCATGGGCAATCTTTCCTCAGTTATCGGCAACCTCTCCCCAGTTATGGGTAACCTTTCCTCAGTCATGGGCAACCTTTCCTCAGTCATGGGCAACCTTTCCTCAGTCATGGGCAACCTACGTCAGTCATGGGCGACCTTTCTTTAGTCATGGGCAACCTTTCCTCAGTCTTGGGCAACCTCTCCTCAGTCATGGGCAACCTTTCCTCAGTCATAGGCAACCTTTCCTCAGTCTTGGGCAATCTTTCCTCAGTCATGGGCAACCTCTCCTCAGTCATGGGCAACCTTTCCTCAGTCTTTGGCAACCTTTCCTCAGTCATGGGCAACCTTTCCTTTGTCATGGGCGACCTTGCCTCTGTCATGGGCGACCTTTCCTTAGTCATGGGCAACCTTTCCTCAGTCTTGGGCAACCTTTCCTCAGTCTTGGGCAACCTTTCCTCAGTCTTGGGCAACCTTTCCTCAGTCATGGGCAACCTTTCCTTTGTCATGGGCGACCTTTCTTTAGTCATGGGCAACCTTTCCTCAGTCTTGGGCAACCTTTCCTCAGTCTTGGGCAACCTCTCCTCAGTCATGGGCAACCTTACCTCAGTCTTGGGCAACCTTTCCTCAGCCATGGGCAACCTCTCCTCAGTCATGGGCAACATTTCCTCAGTCTTGGGCAACCTTTCCTTATTCATGGGCAACCTTTCCTCAGTCAAGGGCAACCTTTCCTCAGTCATGGGCAACCTTTCCTCAGTCATGGGCAACCTTTCCTCAGTCTTGGGCAACCTCTCCTCAGTCATGGGCAACCTTTCCTCAGTCATGGGCAACCTTTCCTCAGTCATGGGCAACCTTTCCTCAGTCTTGGGCAACCTCTCCTCAGTCATGTGCAACCTTTCCTCATTCATGGGCAACCTTTCCTTTGTCATGGGCAACCTTACCTCAGTCTTGGACAACCTTTCCTCAGTCATGGGCAACCTTTCCTCAGTCTTGGGCAACCTTTCCTCAGTCATGAGAAACCTTTCCTCAGTCATGGGCAACCTTTCCTCAGTCATGGGTAACCTCTCCTCAGTCATGGGCAACCTCTCAGTCTTGGGCAACCTCTCCTCAGTCATGGGCAACCTTTCCTCAGTCATTAGAAACCTTTCCTCAGTCACGGGCAACCTTGCCTCAGTCATGGGCAATCTCTCCTCAGTCATGGGCAATCTCTCCTCAGTCATGGACAACCTTTCATCAGTCTTGGGCAACCTTTCCTCAGTCTTGGGCAACCTTTCCTCAGTCTTGGGCAACCTTTCCTCAGTCTTGGGCAAACTTTCCTCAGTCATGGGCAACTTTTCCTCAGTCATGGGTAACCTCTCCTCAGTCATGGGCAACCTCTCAGTCTTGGGCAACCACTCCTAAGTCATGGGTAACCTTTCCTCAGTCATGAGAAACCTTTCCTCCGTCATGGGCAACCTTTCCTCAGTCATGGGCAACCTTACCTCAGTCATGGGCAATCTCTCCTCAGTCATGGGCAATCTCTCCTCAGTCATGGACAACCTTTCCTCAGTAATGGGCAACCTCTCCTCAGTCATGGGCAACCTCTCAGTCTTGGGCAACCACTCCTAAGTCATGGGCAACCTTTCCTCAGTCATGAGAAACCTTTCCTCAGTCATGGGCAACCTTTCCTCAGTCAAGGACAACCTTTCCTCAGTCATGGGCAACTTTTCCTCAGTCATCAGCAACCCTTCCTCAGTCATGGGCAACCTCTCCACAGTCATGGGCAACCTTTCCTCAGTCATGGGCAACCTTTCCTCAGTCATGGGGAACCTCTCCTCAGTCATGGGCAACCTTTCCTCAGTCTTGGGCAGCCTTTCCTCAGTCATGGGCGACCTTTCCTCAGTCATGGGCAACCTTTCCTCAGTCATGGGCAAACTTTCCTCAGTCTTGGGCAACCTTTCCTCAGTCTTGGGCAACCTCTCCTCAGTCATGGGCAACCTTTCCTCAGTCATAGGCAACCTTTCCTCAGTCATGGGCAAACTCTCCTCAGTCATGGGCAACCTTTCCTCAGTCTTGGGCAACCTTTCGTCAGTCATGGGCAACCTTTCCTCAGTCATGGGCAACCTTTCCTTAGTCATGGGCAACCTTTCCTCAGTCTTGGGCAACCTTTCTTCAGTCATGGGCAACCTTTCCTCAGTCATGGGCAACCTTTCCTCAGTCATGGGCAACCTTTCCTCAGTCTTGGGCAACCTCTTCTCAGTCATGGGCAACCTTTCCTCAGTCATAGGCAACCTTTCCTCAGTCATGGGCAAACTCTCCTCAGTCATGGGCAACGTTTCCTCAGTCATGGGCAACCTTTCCTCAGTCATGGGCAACCTTTCCTCAGTCATGGGCAACCTTTCCTCAGTCTTGGGCAACCTTTCCTCAGTCATGGGCAACCTTTCCTCAGTCATGGGCAACCTTTCCTCAGTCATGGGCAACCTTTCCACAGTCTTGGGCAACCACTCCTCAGTCATGGGCAACCTTTCCTCAGTCTTGGGCAATCTTTCCTCAGTCATGGGCAACCTCTCCTCAGTCATGGGCAACCTTTCCTCAGTCTTTGGCAACCTTTCCTCAATCATGGGCAACCTTTCCTCTGTCATGGGCGACCTCTCCTCTGTCATGGGCGACCTTTCCTCAGTCATGGGCAACCTTTCCTCAGTCATGGGCAACCTTTCCACAGTCTTGGGCAACCACTCCTCAGTCATGGGCAACCTTTCCTCAGTCTTGGGCAATCTTTCCTCAGTCATGGGCAACCTCTCCTCAGTCATGGGCAACCTTTCCTCAGTCTTTGGCAACCTTTCCTCAATCATGGGCAACCTTTCCTCTGTCATGGGCGACCTTTCCTCTGTCATGGGCGACCTTTCCTCAGTCATGGGCAACCTTTCCTCAGTCTTGGGCAACCTTTCCTCAGTCTTGGGCAACCTTTCCTCAGTCATGGGCAACCTTTCCTCTGTTATGGGCGACCTTTCCTTAGTCATGGGCAACCTTTCCTCAGTCATGGGTAACCTCCTTAGTCATGGGCAACCTCTCAGTCTTGGGCAACCTCTCCTCAGTCATGGGCAACCTCTCAGTCTTGGGCAACCTCTCCTCAGTCATGGGCAACCTTTCCTCAGTCATGGGCAACCTTTCCTCAGTCATGGGCAATCTCTCCTCAGTTATGGGCAATCTCTCCTCAGTCAAGGACAACCTTTCCTCAGTCATTGGCAACCTCTCCTCAGTCATGGGCAACCTTTCCTCAGTCTTGGGCAACCTCTCCTCAGTTTTGGGCAACCTTTCCTCAGTCTTGGGCAACCTTTCCTCAGTCATGGGCAACCTTTCCTGAGTCTTGGGCAACCTCTCCTCAGTCATGGGCAACCTCTCCTCAGTCATGGGCAACCTTTCCTTAGTCATTGGCAATCTTTCCTCAGCCATGGGCAACCTTTCCTTAGTCATGGGCTGCATTATGATTTAAGTATTTTTCTGCAGACCAACCCACCATAATTTATATCCTACCTAACCCAAAAGTAACGTTAATATTGTACAGTATAGTGATATTTGATAAATCAGCACTGCTAAGTATATTTAGTATATTTTATACAACTCTTTATATATCAACTCATCATTAAACATGTTTAATTTAGGTTTAAATAAGTGTCGTAAAATTTTTTAAAAATGTCCTCCTTTTTGGAAATTTGGAATTGGCCACCCTATGAGTCGTGTACGTTGTCGTGGCAGCCGACGATCTCCAGTCGAAGTCAACTCAATCAGTCCTCACTTGGCCGACAAGAAGAGAAAGTTTGCCACAAAATCCAAATCCAACAGTTGGTTGCCAAAGTACAATTAGTGTGTCCAATTGTAAGTTGTCTCTTGTCGCATCGAAAATACAATAGTAAGTTATTGAGTGTGACAGGAGCAAAGAATGAGAAATATGTGTTGGGGAAAAACTTTGTAAAGAAAATATACGAGTTTGCATCATATCATGGTCGGTAGAATAGTGAAGGAGGTTTATTTTGATTTATTTTATTATGGAAGTTGTAGAGATGGAATGCAAGGGAGAATGATTGACCTAGTAACTGGATTATTAAGGATAGGATCAATCAGTGGTTCTATGTCACATGAATGACCTCAAACTATAATGGATGGAGACAATGACAAATTTGTTTATTAACCTAAAGTGGCGAATGGAAACGGGAGTTTAATTATTAAACAACTCGGTAATAACGTCTAATAGATGCCTGAAAAACGCCGTTATTAGCCAACACGTTTTTTGTGTGACATTAAAATACATATAAGAAGGGTTGTAGTGGATTTCTCCCCTACAAATTCTGTTTGTCGCTAGGTAGCCGACCCCACCAATTTCCCAGTGTATGCCTCGTGGTCTAGGTCAACCAGCGCTGCCATACATCACCTCGTGGTGACCTGTCTCTGAGACTGCTGGACCTGGAGCTGCGAAGACCTGCCTTTTTTGCTGCATGTTTGAGCAGTCTGCAACTTTGTTGTGATAAGACACTCAATCCTAGTGATTGTACTTACTCAACATAGTGACGGTGTAATTACCATCACAGATTGTACGAAAAATTCCAACATCTGGAAAACAAATATTTGGGCTCCCCAAATTTTGACTACTACCCGTGCGTCTACGTCCTGGAGTGGCCAATCAGTGGTGCCCCACGGTGGCGTGATACATGCACGTTTACTGCGGTGCTCTGATTGGCTAACCGAACGTGGCGTGGTAGGTAGGCTGTTTCTACTGTCTAACTCCTCTTTCCTTTTTTCATCCCCCTCATGCACTCCGTTCTTTGAACGGGAGGCGGGACTTAGCGATAAGGTCGATCCGGCAAGGGAACCTGTGATAGTGCAGGGCACCCCTTGTCCGGGGGTCACCGGTAGGTGGAAACTTTCTTAGATATAACTATAGTCACAGGTAACCTGGGTGCAGAACCCTACGAGCCCGACGCCCGTCCAAGAGGGGGGGGGGGGGCGGGGTCACTGCTCCCAGGTAGGAGCCCTGTGTTATAGGTAGGATTAGATGTAATCAAGAAGATGACAACAAGCATTAGAATAAAACATAGAGATAAGGGACACTCTATTGGAAGGGGAAAAGTGGCAGAAATCACTTACAACAAATTGCAAGTCCCACTTACAAGAATATTCAACACAAATGAAGGTTTTAAAGTAATCTGCAAAGATGACTTTGATTCAGATAAAATCCTTTCAAAAGAAGCCAGAGATATATTTTATAATGAAGGCCTTGTTGTGGTCATGCCACCAGAACAAAAAGCAAAAAGATCAGTTTTCGTTCGTCAAGTTGACCAAGAGATCGGGAGGAAGACTTCTGAAGACCTGAAAGATGAACTGGAACGGCAAAACAGGTGGATGAAGATTGAAGAAGTCATTAAGATAAAAGATTATACTCATGTTTTTAAGATTACTTTTGAAGAAGTGTCAATGGCTGAGAAAGTTTTACAACAGGGCTTTCTAATATTCAACATGTCAGTCACACCACATCAAATAAAGAAGGAGACATTCATCAGTCTGCAAACTTGTTTCTCTTGCTACAAATATGAAGAGCATACAACGAGAGACTGTCCGGAAAAAGAAAAAAAGTACTGCTCAGATTGTGCAGGCGACGACCATACCTACACTGAATGTAAGAATACATATGTTGGATGTCTCAACTGTAAGAGAAACGGGAATGCATACATAGGACATAGGACGTTAGCCATGGCATGCCCAATAAAAAAACACATGATAAAGTACAAGGAACAAGAAACAAGGAAAAAGGAACAAGACAAGAAGGATACGACATATGTCGAAATAGCCAAGAGAGCGGTCCAAGAGGCTCATAGACCAGAATCCACCATATTAAACCTAAGTGAGCCAATACATGATAAGGTAATGACTAGTATGATCCATGCACATTTGCACAATATCATTGCACCCGGATCATACAATGAGGACTTAAGGAAAATGTTTAAATTGAATAACCTACCAGAGATGATATTTCCAGAGAATCCACAATCCGAAAAACTATTTCAGGCAACATACGCAAGCGAACTGAGCGAAAGACTACAGCTAGACAAACAAAGGTTTGAGCAAGGAGCAACAGCTGATACACAAGGAACACAAGCGACTGATAGAGATCCCAGACAAATGACTAGAAGTGACAAAGAGAAAATAGAAATAACAAAAGGACAGTCTACAAGACAAAGGAGTAGGAGGAGAGAAGATAAGATGGAAACTGAACACAATATACAACCTGAATCTGCTGAAGATATAGGATTAAAAGTTATCACTACAACAAAACATGGAATCCCAACATCGAGACCAACAGGAGGAACAATAGTAAAAAACTGTGAAGGAGGGATATGCAAGTGGACATATCAAGAAAAATCCCTAGTGAAGATTACGTCTGGTCACTAATTGCTACGGACAAACTAAAGATTACGACCAATGACTTTAAAATAGTAGACCTGTCAGAGTTTAGAAGAGTCAGAAGCGGGAAACAGGATGATAGGTCTCCACTTCAACAGTTACAATCCAAGTATAAGAAATAATGGACAATAGACAAACAGTAAGAACTTTAAGAATAATACAACACAACGTAAGAAACTGGAACACCGAGAGAATTAACCTAAGTAATATATATCAAGAAATTGACCCAGACATTATACTAATAAACAGTCACGGTGAGACAGAAAACAACAACATAAAACTCTTTAACTATTATGTAAACCAAAGAAACAAATCGGGCGAGAAAAATGACGGAGTAGCTATAGCGGTTAAAAGAAACTTAAAATTTAAACCTATTGATGACTTCCAGGAAGAATTTCTGGCAATAAAAATAAATACAACTCAAGGAGATGTAATAATTGCTACTACTTATCTGCCACCGAGACGACCCTACTTACCTATAGAAGACCTATTAAAATTGGCTAACAGTAGTCATCCGATGTACATCTTAGGAGACTTTAACGCCAGACATAGGATTTTTGACAATACAAATAATAACGTCGTGGGAAACGCCCTTAATCAATTAATAAATTTAGGGAAAATCAATCATCTGGGTCCTAACTTTCCAACCTGGAGAAATCACAATACACAATCGACACCGGACAAAATTTTTACCAACAACAAAGCCTTTTTCAATTACCATATAATACAGGGACCTCTTACAGGCAGTGACCATCTGCCAATTATACTAACACTGTCAACAAGCCCCATACAGATACCAATAAAAAAGAGGCTGAAAATGAGTAAAACAGACTGGGACAGCTTCAAAGACGACTTAAGTAGTCACCACTCGATTAACCTACAAGGGAAAACAACAGAAGATATAGACTCAGAAATGGACAGACTGCACTCAGCAATAAAAACATCTATAACCAAACACACTCCTACTTCACACTTTAGAACATTACCCAACAACAGACTACCAGAAGAAGTTAAATTAACCCAGACTTATTACAATGAAATAAACAGGTATATGGAAAGACATGGCAGTAACAGATGGCTATATACGACACAGATAGCACTACAGATAAAATTAAGAGACGCATGTAAGAAAGCAAACAATAAAAAATGGAATGATATTATAATGGCGGCTGACATGACTAAAGACACAAAAACATTTTGGACTTCCATAAACAAGATGATAGGGCACAACAAGCAAAAAACACCATACATTAAAGACCAAAACGGAATAAAATTGCACGAGGAAAATGAACAAGAGTCAGCATTCAAAAGGGAATGGGTAAAAATTTTTAAAATATCAGATGAGGAAAATGAAGATTTTGATAGTGAACACGAAGAAAGGATAGAAGAAGAGATGGGAAGACATATACATAGAATCACCCCAAGGCAATATATAGACTATAACTAATTACCAAATAATCAAATAATAACAATGGGAGAAATGATGCACTGTCTGAGGAAGTTTAAGGAAAAAGCCCCTGGGCTCACAGGTATTACACGAAATATGATCATGAATCTACCTGAAAACATTTTAAATACACTATTAAACATTTATAACGCATGCTTAATAACTGGTTACTTTCCAGACAAACTAAAATATGCCAAAATGATATTTATTCCGAAGGAGGGTAAGGACAATAAGGAAATATTAAACTACAGGCCAATATCTTTATTAGAAATTACTGGGAAACTATTGGAAAAAATTTTAAATACAAGACTTATAGCCTTTTTAACACAACATGGGAAAACTAACAATAGACAACATGGATTTATGCCCAATAGAAATACCCTAATTGCAATAGCCATAATAACGGAAATAATTGCAATAGAAAAAAGCAAGGGTAACCAGATCAATATATTTTTAAGGGATGTTTCTAAGGCCTTTGATAAGGTTTGGCATTTAGGCTTAAAATATAAAATATTAAAACTGGGACTTAATGAATACTTGCTAAGAATATTGTGTAACTATTTAGATGGTAGGAGAGCACAAATTCAAATTGGAAACTTTTTGGGAACTATGTTTAATCTTGAGAGTGGAGTACCTCAAGGAGGATGCCTTTCTCCAACACTATATACAATTTATACTTCAGACACACCTCAACCTACCCCCTTTAGCGAATATGTAATGTTTGCTGATGATATTACTCAAATAGTATCATACCCAGGACAATCAACTCAATTTATGGCACTCTACACGGTAAGAGCGATAAAAAACATAAATGATTTTGAGAAAAAATGGAAAATCAGGACAAATAAGAACAAATTCAAGATAATACCAATAGCCAAGATTGAAACAAGTCCAGTAATAGTCGACCAGGAACTATACCCATACGACACTGAAGGCAGGATGCTTGGACTAAAACTAACAAAAAGAGGATATATAACATACTTAAAAGATAAAGAACGACAGGCAAGAATAAGATTATCAAAAATAAAACGCTTTAAGAACCTTAGCATTAATAACAAGAGAAAGATATATATTGCCCTTGTCAAATCAATTATGGACTACCCACCTATCCCATTGAACACCCTTAGTAAAACGAGCATTAAAAGGTTACAAACAGTACAAAATATAGCCCTTAGATTTATATATAACATAAAATATACAGACCACATCAGTAATGAACAGCTACATAAGAGAGCAAATCTCTTAGCAATTAATGTAGATATACACAACAAAGCTGTAAATATTTGGAAAAAAGTGACTGAACTTAACACAGAAACATATCAAAACTGGATAAATAATATAGACAACGAAGAATTCCAAGAACACAGTTGGTTTAAATCAGCCAGGAAGAAAGTAATTGAACCATCTCCTGCCCCAATATACATATAAGACATTAATAGAGAGAATAAAAGATGAGAGTGACCTACCAGCTCCACAAGAACCTGGCAGGCCTCTCCATACAGTGTACCTTTAGACTAACATAACTAATATTTAAGATTTAACATTTAACATTGAACTAACATTTTAGCAAAAAAAAAAAAAAAAAAAATGTGACTACCCTCCCAGCTACACAAGGACCTGGGCGAGCTCACTAACTCCAACAATAATAAAAATAATAATAATAAGCAGCATTATGTAAATAAACCAATATTAATACAAAGGTCTGACGACCCAAGGGAGCAGAACAAAGACAAAATACCAATAAGAAAGATGAAGCGATCTGGTTGAGCCCAGATTCTCTCTACTCCTACTGTATTTCAGTTTCACCACTTTTTCCTTCAACCCCTAATAATCTTCTTTCACCTCTTAACTAAAGACTTCGTATCGTATCGTATCGACCTGTCTCTTTCTACCTACACCAACCAGCCAGCAACACCTCCTCCGCCGCTGCCTGGCGGCCCTCGCTCCTCCTCCGCCTGCCTGGCGGTCCTCTCACCCGCCGGCGAGCATGGTGACCCACAAGCTGGTCCTCCTCTGAGCATCCTCACCAACCAGCTCTCTCTACATCACGCTTGTAACCATGCTGCCTTCCCAGCACCAAGCTGCATTGTACATCCAATACAACATGTATAAAGAGAGCACATTGTGAGTTTCCTTTCTCCAACCCATCCTGAGTGTGAACACAAACAATCTTGAACCCCACAAATGGTGACTCCCGGAGATTCACACTCACACAGGATGGAGGAGAAACTGATTACCCTCCCAGTCTTCAAGCAACATGGAAGACTGGCTTATACACACAGAAGCAGCTCTCGTCGGCTCTACAACTACTGTCTCTTCACCGCAGGTTAGACACCCTAGAGCAGCACTGCTTCTCTAAGCAGACACCAGCTCCTCTTCCTGCCCCAAGCACCACGTCCTACCGACCCCAGCACACCCGTCCTGCCTCAGACGTCGACCCCGGCCCAGCAGTAACCTCTGCCGCCCCTGATGCGGTCTCTGTTCCTTAGTGCGGACCCACACACCCCTCTTTTCTCCCTCAGGTACTCCCTGCTAATGTCCTGCACCCTGCTGCTGTCGTGGACCCAGCTGCTGTCACGAGCCCTCATCCGCTTCTGCTGACGCAGCCCCTGCTCCTGACCCAGGCCCACACACCCCAGCAGGCGCATCTGACGACTCTGTACCTGCCATGAGGGAAGCACAACATTCATCGCCTCCACACACCCTTTTTCTCCCTCTCTTCTCCCACAGATAGTGTGTATCTAGACAGTTGTATCCAGCGACAGGCTCATCCACGCCATCGCCGTTGTCTCACATGAGGCATGCACCATCCGTTCTGCCTCACATGTGCTAAGCAACCCTGCAGACAACAAGTCTCCTACACCGCCTGGAGGGAAGGGGGAGTATTGTAGTGGATTTCTCCCCTACAAACGCTGTTTGTCGCTGAGTAGCTGACCCCACCAATTCCCCAGTGTGTGCCTCGTGGTTCTAGGTCAACCAGCGCCGCCATACATCACGGAGCGGGGGTTAACTACTAAGCCACGCCTACCCCCGCTATTTAAGACCTGACCTCGTGGTGACCTGTCTCTTTCTACCTACACCAACCAGCCAGCAACACCTCCTCCGCCGCTGCCTGGCGGCCCTCGCTCCTCCTCCGCCTGCCTGGCGGTCCTCTCACCCGCCGGCGAGCATGGCGACCCACAAGCTGGTCCTCCTCTGAGCATCCTCACCAACCAGCTCTCTCTACATCACACTTGTAACCATTCTGCCTTCCCAGCACCAAGCTGCATTGTACATCCAATACAACATGTATAAAGAGAGTACATTGTGAGTTTCCTTTCTACAACCCATCCTGAGTGTGAACACAAACAATCTTGAACCCCACAGGGTTTATTCCTGCCGCCGCCCCAAGAATTTCACCCATTTTTTCCCCTTTGAAGCCCCGCCTAACACTTTTTGGTAGTAGAAATAAAAAGAATTGTTATTCAATCATCAAAATAAAAAAAAATGAGTAATATAACACTTAGCTTGGGGAGGTTTTTGAGTTACTTGGTGTGATGATTGTTCCGAGGCCGGGGCATGGAGGCTATTACGTCGAACCTCCGCCCACATCCCCGGCCCCATCTCCGTCCCCAAGCACCCGGTTCGCCCACTTCCGCTAGCACTTCATCAAACCCCACAAGGTCAAAGTCTTCAGGTATTCCCCAGTCATCAATGTCTTCATCAACTTCAGCCTCTCTCTGTTGGTCTTCCTCGGCTGGCCGGCGTTGTGAAAGAAAGCGAGTGACGGGTGACTGCTGCCGGGCATTCACTCGCTCGTTGTACTGCTTTGGGTATTTTCTTGAAGTAGATTCTACAAATCCAATCATTTGCTCCCTTTCACCTGATTCACTCTCAATGTCTTGGATCATCTCTTGAAGGCTGGTACAGACACCCAATAAGAGTGACAGCTTCTGTGTCGTCACCTTCCTCTGCTCGGTCTCCCCTGCATCACTCGCTGCATCACCACCTTCTTCATCCTCCGGGAGATCCTCGACGTCATTTGTGTTAACTTCTTGCATCGGTTCTTCTAAATCTTCCCGAGTCACTTCTTGAAATCCTGGGGCTGGGATACTGCGGACGATTTCCAACACTTGGTTCATTAGCTCTGCTGGCTGCTGTCTCTTCGTCTCGGCAGACTTGAGTTGTGGCAGGAGTGCCGACCAGGCATGCCTAACGGTTGCTTTTGTAGTATTTCCCCCAGCCTCTTACAAAGAAATTGACTGCCTGATGAATGTTACAATTTTTCCATAAGGCAGTAACAGTCATTGTGGAGGTTGAAGGTACACCAGGTGGAGCAGGGGTGGCAGGGGTTGCAGGTGAGCCAGGCGGAGGCTGTGGGTGAGCCAGGCAGAGCAGCGGAGGCAATGAGGGGAGGGAGGGGAGGATCCTCTGTGACGGGCCGAGTTCTTCTCATCTTATAATTTACCATCCAGATATTCTTTTCTGTTATTATTCAATTCTTTATTTATAAATATACTTTCTATTCTTATTTAGTATTCTTATATAAGTAATTCTTGTCTTAGTTATGTATGTGTTTTATATTAGACTTTCATGGTGTGTTTATTTAATAATTTCTATGCTGTGGTTTTAGTTCCACAATGTACATACATGTCTTATCTTTCTCTTCTTGTACTTTCCAATTCTTTCATTTCTTTCATATTATACTGCCAGATCTGGGGTCACTAAATTTAAGGGGATAACTTAACTCTAATCTTAATTTCTAAGGGTCGCTGCCACCAGACCCCCTCTGGACAGCATGTAGCTCGTTAGGTAGCGGGCAGAGTGGACTAGGCATTGGGTTAGGTTTTCCATTGACCAGATCGGTGAGGGTAAAGAAGGGGGAAACCATAACATGTCTTAATTGATTTATTCCTTATAAAACATACTGGTAAAAAAACATATACATGAATTGGCCTTCCTCAGAAGAACAACATAATTTTGGTTACCCAGCTGGGCCCCAGACTCTTACATTACTGGCGGGTCATCCACCTACTTATTGCATAACAAATGGGGAACGCCGTAGCTCGGTCGTTCCTTCTTACACATCCCTTAACACATCAGACTGCTCCACTTGGGTGGATTGTAGCACCGTCGGTTATCATACATAGTAGCACCATCTCAACACACCTGTTACACTCCATACCTGCAAGTATGTGACTCCTTGTGACTTTTAGGTATACACAACGGACACCTCGTTCGCACACGGCCCTCGGTGGGTAGAGACGAGGGCTTCACCTAGAGACATACCAGCACTATTTCCACGCCTGGTATTATAGGTCGCTCCAAGTGACGACCGCCGTTTCTCACGGTCTCCTTAGTTGTGACTATTCATGTGGAGTGGTGCGCTGGGAATAATTCCCACTCGGTGTGACGCTCAAGTGGACAATGGCGGCCGGGCGGCAAGATACTCCGGCCACATGGCACCTGTGGTGACGGCAGAACGGGAAAGACTAAGTAATAATGCCTGACGGGCGGTTATTCCACCCCTTAACACATCCCTATCACACTTATATATCCGGCAAAGCTTTAAAGTGTAGTAACTGCTATTTTTCAACCTTAATTGTAGGGCGGGATATAGCCCGCTAGGACACTGACCTGTGGTGACGGCAGAACGGGAAAGACTAAGGCCGGCTTCCCGCCGCTTCTCGTCACATAGGCCTACAGTTTCCAATCCTCAATTTACACTTTTGTTTCTTATGGTTCTCACCTGAACACTTTACGGTATATTGTCACTCATTTCTTATAAACACATATATTAATCCTAAATTACACACTAAGGTAAGGTCTTGGTTTGCTAGTGCTTGGGTAAATGCCTGAGATTATAATATTAACGGGGCATCTGAGGCGGGTACATGAAGCGCCTTGAAACAAAAGCCGAATGATCATGGCAGGGGTGTATCAACGTCACTTAAAAACTGTAATGAGGGATCCTCCTCTCACACATTGCACTATTTGAACACAGACATAAGGTTCTCTGATCACTGTACCTGTCGTGGGTATATGTCACGTGAGGCTACGAGGTGTATTAAATTCATACCGACGCATACACGATATTTCCTTTCCAGTATAGTTTCTAGATCACTGTCAACACCTCACATAGTTCTGATACATTTATCCTTTTTCCAGATCACTGTTCTCATGTATTTTCATATGATATCTGTTGGAGTCATGTTCGCTACACGCCCACAGACGTAAATAGTAGGACCTTCAAACCCTGATCCACACTTAGTCTTACAGTACACTAGTCCGGCTCAACTGGACTTTAACATTCATCTTATGCCTACCCTGAGTGATCCTTAATGCTATGAATACATACACTTGATATGATATAACTACACCTGGGTACAATACAACACATGGTCTAGGAACCTTGAGTAGGTGAGTTGTCCTTTCTCAATGTTTCCCGTTTTCTGAGGTTCTACAAGCGCGGTGCATTTGAATGTTATGTAGCGTAATATGAATTAGATGGGATTTTTAGGGATGACAATGATGTGCGCAGTACATAGCCTTCCCCTCCCAAGGATTCATATTATGCGAAATAATATGCAAAGCACTAACGCTGTAGTGTACATACATTTTACAATATCCTAACAGTTCATGATTAGAGTACCTTACTCCATCACGCAAAACATAAGGAGACTTAAACGTTTCCTACGAGCGTCTCCGCTACCATATACATCAGACAACCGTTTACAATCCTGCTAGTTCGGTATACAATATATCAGTAAAAAGAAAATTATAAGGAGACAAACTTTTCATACTCGAGTCTCCGTTACCTATACATACCACAACTTATCAATTCTTATTTCAGTACAATATAGTATAGGGAACATTCCCTTCACAGTTCATCAGCGTAATACCTCAACCTACCTTTGGCCCCAGCACATAAACAGTGACTCTTTGACATTACATCTACAACAAAAGTTCTCTGCATGAAATTACATATCCTAAGGAATTTAAATTCTTGTCTATGAATGGGGAATTAGTTACATCAGACACTTCCTCAGATTACTACTTCCTTTCAATAATAATTCACCTTTTCAACACAAAACCATGGTTCTAGACATACACATTGGGGTTCATAACACAAAACCCGTATTTTCTATCTCACAGTTGAAAAGAACTGGTATTTGAAAGTCGGGGTGACTCCCTCACCCGGAGCGAGTCAACAACCCAAACAAAACTTCCGACACACATGAACTGAGATTTTTTCTTTCGACAACATAGGCAGCAACTGGATCTCCGGACTTCAGTTCATAAGAACTGGGATTTATAATGTTGGGGTGACTTCAGTACGACTGACGAAGTCAACAACCCACAAACTTTTGACACACATAAACTGAGATTTTTTTTTCTTTCAACAACATAGGCAGCAACTGGATTTCCGGACTTCAGTTCATAAGAGCTGGGATGTATAATGTTGGGGTAACTTCAGTACGACTGACGAAGTCAACAACCCCAAAAAAAAATTCTGACAATATAGAGACCCCTACTAATAGTTGATCTTCGAAAAGCATCCCGACAAACCATCTGAGCAACTGTCTCCCCCACCCAAAGCTTTATAATTCAACAAATCAACCTAACAACTGGAAAGCCAATAATCTTCAATTGAAGCAATATTCTGGAACTAGACTTCCTACAAATCCATTCTAACTACTGGTCTCCTGTGCCTCACAGGGAATCTACTTGCAGGTTGACCTTCCACATTTCCGTCATCACTTTCCTCATCTGTTTCGTCTGACCCCGAGTCCGAGGAAGACTCACAGGGTGGAAGTAAGGGCTCATTCAGCTGAACAAACATGTCTCTACTTACATACCTCTTTACTTTCTCAGCCGCTCTCTTTATCACCTCACTTTCATCCAAGGGGTTAGTCAACTCATATGCGGCACCATCTCGTATAATTTCTGTTATAGTGTACGGACCCTTCCACTTGGTATTCAATTTCCTACTGGTCCCAGGGTTGGGCCATTCATTCCTCACCCATACTGTTTCTCCTAACTGCATAGTTTGGTTCGTTCTTGATCTATTTGCTCTCTCTCTGGTCTCGCGTGACATCCTGGCAGACATCTCTTTTATCAACCTATGGGCTTCTTTCAACTCTTGACTGCTCTCACTCTCTATTATAGGTAAGTCAATTCCTACTTGTCTTTGTACATGCCTTGAAAAGAAAGCAAAATGAGGCTGTACTCCAGTTGTGGCATGGACAGACGTGTTCAGAGCCGACTGCACGGGACTGAGAAATTTTGGCCACTGAAGTGGATTATCTTCACACATGATTGCAAGTGTTGTTTTAAAGGTCCTGTGCATTCCCTCTGTGACACTATTACCTCTAGGGTGGTACGGCAATGTAAAATAGTTCTTAATGCCAGTTACGTTACATAGTTCTCTAAATTGTGTTGCTGTAAATTCCCCTCCATTATCTGCAATGACTACTCCAGGGCTTCCAAAGACATGAATGAATTTACTAAATTCCCTGGTCACTTCCTGAGTGGATTTGGTTCTCAACGGGTAGAAATTGACAAACCTCGAATAGTGATCTATGACGGTCAACACATAGCGATACCCCCTCGCACTATTATGTAAGTCTGTCAAGTCCACAGATACTCTCTCCAAAGGTTTAGTTACTTCTGACATCCCCTGCCATTGCTGCTCTAACCCTTTTGTCCCTTTGAACCTTTGACACACTTCACATGATTCTACAAATTTCACACAGTCTCTGCGATAATTTGGCCAATAGAAAAGGCCTTCTACTCTGGCTATAGTCTTCCACTGTCCTAAGTGACCTGAGGCCTCTCTGCTATGTGCCCACTCTAGTGTTGCTTTACGCAAATGATCAGGTATTACTAGGCAGCAGTATAGCAATGCTTTGTCAATTTGCTCCTTTACTAAATACAATACCCCTTCCGCTACTTCAAATTTGTCAATAGTCGTCTTTGGATATTTATGTTTGGGTACCTGTCCTCCTTCTAAATAACTAGCCAATGTTTCCCACCTCTCGTCTTTTCTTTGTTCTATTCCTAACTGCCGAGGTGTTAAACCATCTAGCTGAGGGAGCTGACCTACCGTCCTACTCCTGGCTACTTTCCTTAGGGCCCCTACCGGCCTACTCAATGCGTCCGCGACTAGATTTGCCTTTCCAGGTTTGTACTCTATCTTATATATGTAATCCCTCATTTCCAACATCCATCTATTCATTCTTTGACTTTTAGTTTTCTTGTTAAAAACAGACGTTAACGGCTGGTGGTCAGTCTTGATGGTGAATTGGGAACCCCACAGAAAATGATGGAAAAATCTACAGGCTAACACTATCCCCAATGCTTCTTGGTCGGTGGTGGAATACCGTGTTTCCGCGGGCTTTAGCTTCCGAGAGAAATACCCAACAGGACGCAAAGAACCGTCATCCTGTAATTGATTTAGTGAGGCTCCTACACAGAAATTACTAGCGTCACTGTGTAGCTCAAATGGTTTATCCATGTCCACTTTTACTAGTACTGGAAAGGAAGCTAATGTCTGCTTTAACGTTTCAAACGCTGTCTGGCATTCATCTGTCCAGGCAAAGGCAGCTTGTTTCTTAGTGAGTTCTGTGATAGGATATGCAATCTTAGCAAAATTTGAAACATGCTTACGATAAAACCCGCACATCCCTAAAAATTGTCGGACTTGTTTGACATTAGTGGGTGGGTTACAGTCTGTTACTGCTTTTACATTCTCTGGGTCCGGCTCAATGCCTTTCTCTGAAACAATATGTCCTAAGAATTTTACTTGTCTCTGACCAAACTGACATTTAGATAGGTTTAATTTGATTCCCATATTTACAAACCTGTCAAATACTTTAGCCAATCTGCCCATGAGGGTATTGAAATCAGGAGCCCACACTATGACATCATCTAGATAGTTCCTGACCCAATCTTCTTCTGCTGAAGTATACTCTGTTTTACGTCTATTCTTATACATGGGTTAGTCTGGAGAACCATGTTACTCTTAGCTCAACACTTTTTATACTTACAAAGGGTAGCTGCCACCCCCCAGACTTTTCATTATATAACATAACTCATGGAAAGTTTTTTGGGTAGTGTGGTAGATGTATAGGCACGTGAGTAAGTATTATTTTCTGGGAACCAATGTTTAGAAGGAGTAGAGTGGTGATACTCGTAGATTACTAATTCAATATTTATTAACACAGTGAGTGGATAAGATGCATCGTAGATTCACTCAGACTTAACAGAACCGCAATTAACTTAAGTCATCAAACACTTCAAGAACTTATTACCTCATTAAACACCTCCAAATACTCATTACTTCATTAGACAATTGTGGTACTGTGTTACCTTGACAATGGGATTCAGTAATTATTATTCACAAAATATCACTGGACCCTCAGGTCTTACTTTAACAAATCACAATTTACCTCTTCAATTCTTGGTTATAACATTACACTCTCAGGTTATTCTTTCACGGTCACTAAAGACGGATACATAACACACTGGACAACTCCACACTTATAGTAACATACAATACCTCTTGTTAGTTCACAAGGAACAACCTGGTACCGTGAACTCTCATGCAGTGGTTCAATACTTAACCCGGGATACTATATTTCTGCTAGTTATCCCTCCAAACATGGGCCGATACCGCTCCATGCAAATAGATGAGGTACAATCACCAGGTGGAGTCAGCGGGCACATTTATTTTCAGCGACCGCCAAGCTGAAGGCTCGCTCGCTAGGTGCACCCAGGGAGCTTGACTCATGACAAACTGGCAGAGTGTTGAGGGCGCTTCCCGGGGGAATAGTGTCCTGGGATTCTAATCTCGCCCCCTTAGAGACATCCTTCAAGAACCATCTTGCCCATAGATAGCTACCGAACCTCAGGAGGGTTGCTAACACACCCGCGTCTGGAGACGTGGACGAGAAATCACAGAGGGAGTGAATATTTAACTTCACTATACAAAACATACGTCTGGCACCGGTTCAGACGATAGCTAGACCTCTACTTTACTCGACTCAATTGACACGGAAGGTACTATGTTAAAACATGAACACTGATATTCACAAAAATGACTAAGTTAAACTGAGTTAATATGGCGGCGTGGAACACACGTGAACATACCTGGAGACGTGGAGGAGAAATCACAGAGGGAGTGATTTCCCCTCGCGTGCCGGCACATATACGGGCCTGAGGGCATATCCCTACTGGAAAGACTAATTTTACTAACAATAGGCCCTCTATTCAAAGTAATCGTTGGACACCTAGCTGTGACCGTCAGTGTCACAGATCAGGCTAATTTTCTACATCTATATTTATGATTTGATCAGAGATTGAGTTTGTCAGTAAAGAGGTGAAATGGAGTTATATATGCGTTTGCAACTCTTTTGGCCTGACCGCAAAACACATCCCAGGTCAAACGGCCGTTAAGTCTTGGAGAATATTGAGTTTGACAGGAACTGTTCAGGAGAATAATGACTTTCTTAAATAAAGAACTGACACTAACTAAACTATAAACATCAGATTCTCTGATGTCGGGGCGACAAAATAATATAACTTCAGTAGCGATCAGAAACTCATGGGTATCCCCACGGACGACATAAATTACGCCACTCTAGTGGCAAACTCGACACTCACTTACTTGACACGTCTTACTAGCAATAAGGACAGTTGAAGCGCTCAACACCACTCACAATGGATCTTGACTGTTCCAACTGTAAACAGACATATCTAAGTAGACTCTCACATTCAAATTCATTTTATAGGGAGGTTGGTTTCAGTAAGTTAGAGAAAATGGGATAACGGAGGACTGAGGTGTCTTGAAGTGATGAGAAACGGACTCCTCAGATGGAGGACTCAAAATAAAAGCAGAGTTACATATTTTGTGGGCTATTGAGCGTAATATGAATCATTTGATTTTGGCGCTAACTGACGTGTATGACCGTGGTCATTACACCTCCTCCTCCTCGATACTGCTTACAGTTTCATCAATTTTCTTCACTTCTTGCTTATCAGTTTCCTTCCTCATCTTGTCATGGACATATTTGTAGCACAGAAACTTTACATTAGCTTTGATTTCTTGGTCTAGTGGCTGTATTTTGGAGGTTGCATTTGGCAGTAGTGTGGAGTACTGTATGTGGCCAGTTGTCAAATTTCTCTATGTTTGTCTATCTTCTCTTTGATAGGCTCACATACATAAGAACATAAGAACATAAGAAAGGAGGAAACTGCAGCGGGCCTATTGGCCCATACTGGGCAGTCCCGTTTACACCCAACCCCTATTGCTCATATGAGCATCCAACCTATATTTGAAGCTATTCAGCTTATTCGAGTTAATGATGATATTTGGTAACTTGTTCCATTCATCCACTACTCTGTTTCCAAACCAGTGTTTACCTATTTCGCGCCTAAATCTAAATTTGTCTAATTTAAAACCATTGTTACGAGTTCGCTCCTGGTTGGATAGTTTGAGTACCTTTGTAATGTCCCCTTTGTTTAGCCCTGCCTTCCACTTATACACCTCTATCAGGTCGCCCCTCGCTCTACGTCTCTCAAGGGAGTGCAAATTAAGATGCTTTAACCTGTCTCTATACTCAAGGTTCCTAATGCCCGAGATTAGTCTTGTCATTCTCCTCTGAATTCTTTCCAAGGATTCTATATCCATTCTGTAATATAGTGACCAGAACTGAACTGCGTAATCCAGGTGTGGTCTCACAAGAGTAAGATACAGTTTTAGGATGACCTCGCTAGTCTTGTAACTAACACTCCTCTGTATGAACCCAAGTACTTTATTAGCCTTGTTACGAGCAAAAACACATTGTTTACTTGGCTTAAGGTTCCTACTTATCATTACTCCTAAATCTCTCTCGCAGTCGGATTTCTCTATGGCATCGTTGTTCATCTGGTATCTGGTTTCCCTGTTTACATCTCCTAAACTGAGTACTTTACATTTGTCGACGTTGAATTTCATCTGCCATTTTTCAGACCATTCGAAAAATTTGTTTAGATCTTCCTGTAGTTTTGCCGAGTCCTCGTCAGATTTGATAACACCTCCTATTTTAGTGTCATCAGCAAATTTACTTATGTTGCTGTCTATGCCGATATCTATGTCGTTTATGTATATAATAAACAATAATGGTCCAAGTACTGAGCCTTGGGGAACTCCACTTGTGACGTTGCTCCAATGGGACTTAGTGCGGTTAATGCTCACTCGCTGTTTCCTGTCCTGTAACCACGTCCTAATCCATTTAAGGATGTCACCTTTGATGCCATGAGCTTCTACCTTTCTAATTAGTCTTTCGTGGGGGACTCTGTCGAAGGCTTTACTAAAGTCGAGAGATACCACATCATAATTGTGCCCCTCGTCCACCGATTCGAAAACTGATGAAAAGAATGTTAATAGATTAGTTAGGCAAGAACGTCCGCTTGTGAAGCCATGTTGGGAATCATTGATCAATCTGTGCTTCTCCAGGTGATTTCGAATAGAGTTAGAAATGATTGCTTCCAGTAATTTGCCTACTATTGATGTTAGACTGATTGGTCGGTAGTTAGAGGATAGTGATCTATCCCCCTTCTTGAAAATCGGTATTACATTCGCTATCCTCCAGGATTCTGGTACTACCCATGTTTTTAAGGACATGTTAAACAACTTTGCTAAGGGCATACTAAGCTCTTCCTTACATTCCTTTAATACTCTGGCAAATATCTCATCGGGACCAGGTGACTTAGTAGGTTTTAATTTGTCTATTTGCTTACTAACATCGTCACTAGTCACTAGTATCTCACTTAATTTGTTTTCTTCACTATCTCTGAATAGAGTCCGTGCCTCGGGTATCATGTTTAAATTTTCGGTGGTGAAAACTGTTGAAAAATATTTATTCAAATTATTGCTCATTTCTCTGTCGTTATCAGTGAGCTCGCCGGAGTCTGACCGTATTGGTCCAATCTTTTCTCGTGTTTTAGTCTGATGCATTTGGTAGAATCCTTTGGGGTTTGTCTTCGCCTCCCTTGGTATCCTTACCTCATTATTCCTCTTTGCTTTCCTTATCTCGGTTTTAACCCTACTCGCCAATACCCTATAATAGTCCTGGAGGTGAATTTTGCCACGATTTATCCTTCTACGTATAGGGTCATTGTTGTCTGATCTGAGTTTTTTGTATGGTATGTTCTGCCTTTGTGCATTAAGTAACTCACTATTTAAATTGTCGTGGAACTCGGCAATCTCAGATCTCGTTATCAGGTCGGTGTCATCTGTCAGGTTCACGGCCAAGTGCGACACCCCCTCTCTCAGCTGCCTCTTTAAACTGACAAAGTTTGCCCTTCTGAAATCTGGTACTTTAGTGGAATTTTCCTTACGTCTGCCCTGAAAATCTAACTGGAATCGAATTTCTTTGTGATCGCTGTTTGCAAGTTCGTTCCCTACCTCGACATTGCTAATGAGGTTTTCTCTGTTCGACAGAACTAAATCCAGTATATTATTACCCCGTGTGGGTTTGGTTATATGTTGGCTTAGGAAACAGTCCTGGATCGTCTCGAGAAAATCCTCTGATTCTGAGTTGCCCGTATGGTCAGTCCAATCTATTTGGCCAAGGTTAAAGTCGCCTACTATACAGACTTTGTGGTGTATGGAAGCCCTGCGCATTTCATCCCAGATAAGTCGCTCATTGACGCTATCAAGATTGGGGGGTCTATATATTACTCCTGTGATTAATTTTTCCCGACCGTTGCTTAATTCTATCCAAATTGTTTCTGTATTCCTCTCAGTTTTTATTTCCTTATTTATTTCACACTTCAGATTATCCCTAACATAGATTGCTACTCCGCCTCCTTTCCTGGTCTGCCTATCGGCATGGAACAGTTTGTAACCCGCAATTTGGTATTCGACTGGTAATTCACGTGTGTCTAGGTTGATCCATGTTTCAGTGAATGCAATTATATCGATTTCTTCTGTACATACCAAGGCCCTAATATCATCCATTTTGTTTCTCATACTTCTACATGTAGGAGATCTCGCACAAAGGATGGAGGTGAGAAGTAAAACTCACAATGGCGTTCTCTGTATATATATATATATATATATATATATATATATATATATATATATATATATATATATATATATATATATATATATATATATATATATCACACAAAGCCTGTTCATCGAGCTGATGGCGCCGTGAACCTCATTGGGAAACTGCCCGTGCCTCGTATGTGGTGTCAGTAGCATTTTACCGAATCCAGCTGGTATGAAACGCGAGGTACATATATATATATATATATATATATATATATATATATATATATATATATATATATATATATATATATATATATATATATATATATATATATATATATGCAAGTAAATCTCTGTAGGTGCGCGTGATTTAGGTATATGCTGATAACCACAAGGAAAGAAGAAAACACGAAGTTCCCAAGCGCTTTGGTGTAATTCACATCTTCAGGGGTGAGTACAGACAAGGGGTCACAGCTCATGGTTGAAGAAGCCGCAGGTCCAGAAAACTGTGAAGGCAAACTTTTTCGGAGTGAGAGTTGTGAGCTGTTAGAACATTCTGGCAGAGAATGTTGTGACGGCACCGAGTGTGAGCTGTTTCAAGACCAGACTTGACCAACACTGGAGCAGGTTCAGGTACATTCAGGAGCCGGTGTCTGCCCAGTACTTGCCAACAGTGCGTAACAGAGATGTGACCGATCGCCACAAGCGGCTAACGAGCCGATCAGTGGTAAAGAGTATAAAAATAAAAGCATGTACATGGCCTGTTTTCCCCCCACTAATGAACTTATCATATTCCACAGTTTTCCATTTTTTTGTATGTACTGTACAGCAAGCCCTGACAATTCACGGATTTTTAATTCACGGTCCTCTATTATTCGCGGATAACACCCTGGAAGTACCCAAGAATGTCTAAGGGTAGTTTTGAAGTTGCTGGCATTTTCACAGCCGGGACAGGGAGCCAGTCATTCTAGAGACAGTAATTTATTTTATCTGTATTGTTTGTGTGTGTGTGTAGACACACAGACACGCAAAACACATACAAGTAAATAATAATGGCAAAAATCCTCTCACAAATAATCAGAAACAAGACAACAAAAGTGCTTAAAAAATATTAAGTCTATCCTCAACTTAGTTTCTTGCTTTGTTGGTATAGCTATAACAAAGCACGAAATAAATTTGAGGGTAGACTCACATTATTAAAGCATTTTTGTTGTTTTGTTTCTGATTATTTGTGAGAGGACTTTTGCCATTATTATTTACTTGTATGTGTTTTGTGAGTGTGTGTACATACACATACACACACACACATTTATACAGTATAATACAGGTAAAAGAAATAATTGCCCTAAGAACAAACACATAAAGGGAATATACATTTCTTAGTACACAAGTAAAAATGTTCTCCCCCCCTCCCTTTCCTGGTCAGCAAATTTTATTCGCGGATTTGGTGATTCGTGACCATTTTGAGAACCTAACCCCCCACGAATTTTAAGAGCATACTGTACTGTGCCCACTTGTACCTAATACAGTACTGTATACGTTTATCTAATTATGTTTATATATCCAAGGAATGATGGCCCTTCTTCAAGGAGGAACAAGAGGTATGTTGCCTTAGATTTGCTTTTTGATAAATAAATGGATACAAAATGTTTTATTTTTTTACTGAATTATTAGAGTAATTTAATACGTTATACTGTACTGTAGTGGTCAGCTAATCGATCTTGAGGTTACCTACCAAAAATGGTAGACTTTATATTTTCTGTTAAAATTATGCATCCATGCCGGGTCAATTGAATATGGGGTAGGAGAATATATGTGGGTGGATGCCACCCTGAACTTGGACCTTAAAGGTAATTTTAAAGGTCAAGTAATCCAAAAATGGTCAAAATGGGTACAGTATTTTGTCACTTTCAGGAGAATTATACACAAGTTTTTATGAAAACCAGTTGTAGTGTAATTGGATTTCTATTACTATGTTGTACAGAGCAGTTACACTTTAACTTACACCAAGATGTTTAGGAAAATAACAGAATCAAACAAAACAGTACGTACTCTTATATTAGAGTACAACATAAGGAGAACATTGCCTCTGGGAATGAGACATTTGGTTGAAATGCTGGCATGCATTTTATAATGTTCAAGCAGGTACAGTGTTGTAAATGTTCACCAGTCAGTGGTGTCACAGGCAGGGGTGCACTTCAGGTCCCACACTAACCTGGCCTGTAAGCCACGTCTATAGCTACAAATAGCTGATTGGTTCCCCTGAGCGTTTTACCTCCTCACCGGACTGCGTGTATATAGGCACGTATTTATATCAACCTTTTATAATAAATGTGCAATAATTTTATGCTTACCAATTGTGAACACATTTGGGGTTCTAGAACGGTAGCAACCATTTCACGCAACCTTGGCTTCTCTCACTCAACGATATCAAAAATTTTGAAGGACAAGGAATGAATTCATAAGGTCGTGAAAGGATCAGCACCTATAAAGGGAACAATAATAACGAAAAAAAGACAAGGTGGATGGATAATTAGCTGCAAAAGCACGTACCCTCAAGCCTTCTAACCATACAGGCTAAGGCAAGAAGCCTTTTCGAAAGCCTGAAGGAGCAGGCAGGAGATGAGTGCGACCAAAACTTCACAGCAAGTCATGGGTGGTTCCAAAGGTTTAAGAACCACTACAGTTTGCATATTGTAAAGGTGAGTGGAGAGGCAGCAAGTGCTGGTGTGGGTGCTGCTGAAGCTTTTGAGGAGGAGCTAGATCGTGTCATCGTGGAGGGAAATTATTTGCCTGAGCAAATATTTAATGTGGATGAACTGGCTTATTCTGGAAGCACATGCCAGAACGGACATACATCCACAAAGAGGCGAAAACCGTGCCGGGATTCAAGGCATTCAAGGACCGAATCACACTTCTGTTGGGGGGGGGGGGGGGGGAATGTAGCTGGTTTCAAGGTAAAACCCCCTCATGATATACCATTCAAAGAACCAACGCAAGGGCTTTTAAAAATGTCAGCAAACACACACTGCCAGTGTTTTATCGCAGTAATGAGAGAGCATAGATGACCCTAGCACTGTTTGAGGATTGGTTCCCGAGTTGTTTCATTCCACGAACCAAGGTGTATTGTCTGCAACAGGGGATTACTTTCAAGATTTTATTAATTTTAGATAATGCTTCAGGACACCCATCACAACTGGACGACCTACCTCTGTCATCCAACCCATGGATCAAGGTGCTATTGCAGCTTTTAAGGCTAATTATTTATGTACGACCTTCGCTCAGGCTGTTGCTGCTACTGAAGGTGTGAAAACGCTCACTGTTTTGGAAGGACTACAACATTTTGACATGTATAAAGAACATAGCTGCAGCATGGGATGAGGTTACAGGTCAGTGCATGAATGGAATATGGAAGAAAGTCCTGAAAAGATATGTGAACAGTTTCAAAGGATTTAATGAAGATGAAGAAATTTCTGAGATTAGTAACAAGATAGTGCAGTTGGGTAAACAGCTGGAGTTTAGAAATTGATAATGAAGATGTTGAGCAGTTGGTTGAAAGTGTACAAGCAGATGGCTGTTCTGGTAGTTATATGATGAAAATACTGGATAGGTGACAGCTCTAGATGGGGTTGCAGTGGAAAATGCTTGTGAACCCCTCTCCTATTCCTATAAACCTGTTCTATATGGTTACTGGAGACATACAGCCATCTGCAGACATAATAAATGTCTTGTCTCATAATGAAATGTTTTGTTCGGGCACTATGTTGTGGGAGGGAAGAGGGAGAGAATAATAAAGTAAGACGTCACCTTCGATACAATGTATCCTTTTATTCTCAAGTCAAAATATAAATTATATATTATATTTTTTCTGTTATTGGAGACTTTATGATGAATCGTACGCCATAAGAGGCTGATCATTGTAGAATATAGTAATTAATCAATAAATTTCTGGTTGAAAGCTGACTGTAAAGGCCTAGGACTTAGGGATAGAAATCCCTTACCAGGCTAATCAGGATCTTAATAAAGGAAAGTCAAGGACCATGGTTTTCTGAGGAATAACAAACAACCGTTTGAGATTGGCATCTCTTTACTATAAAAATATAACACAAAACTCTGACACCACTCAACAAACATCAAATAATTACGGGAGTCAAACAATTAATGGAAGCAACAATTAAAGAAATCAAACAAATAATGGGAGTCAGCAATTAATGGATTCAAACAATTATAGAATCAAACCATGAACAAATATTTCCTACGGCAGTGGCCCTGGGGGAAGGTTCTGGAACACGGTGATGCACACTCCGGGTAGCGAAACGTCCACTTCGACTCCACACTCAGCGACGTCTTGAAAAGGCAGGAGAACACCGGGGCACCGACGGAATGTGATGAACTGATGGTCGTGGTATGCGGTAGTGGTAGATGACCAGAGAGTTGGCAATTGATAGGTGAAGGTCTGGGAACACAGCCCACGAGTCCAGGACCTATGATGAGATCACAGCCAGAATTTGACGGACAGCAGGGTAGCTAGATACTGACGGTATGGCGGCTGGGTTGAATCTGCCGGTGGCGGAGATAGTCGCTGCCGTTCTCACCTCCGTCCAACCACCCCAAGTGTCGTCTGCACCAGCAAACGAGCAAGCTAGCAGCTGTAACCAGCCGGAGGATCGTTTCCGCCCTTACACTGACCTTGACGGCAGACGGCAGGTAGGGAAGAGATTACCTTCTGATACAGCTTGTCCTTTTATTTTGAAGTCATAGTGAGATGCTCAGGTCACCAGAATTAAAAACAAAATAAAAATAATGAAGAAGAGTAATAAGATTTTTTTTATGAAATGAACCACATTTATTGAATACTGTACAGTGGTCTAATGAGATTTGCTATAGGCCTACTGAGAACTAAGGCACTTGGGTATGGAAGCAGGCTGGGGCTTATCATATTTTGCATTTGTCAGGTACAGTATATTTATTTGTTAATTCAGTATTATATTCTCCTATGATTGGCCTATTATGGTTTATGGTTCATGATTAATATAATTTCTTCAGGAATAGAAAATACAATATTGTATATAATTTTTAATATGACTTGAAAGTAAAAGGTTAAGCTGTATCAGAAGGTTATTTACTCAAGATGCATTCTTGTGAGAGCTTTCAGCAGACCAGCTTACAACACGGGGTCACTATAACACACTGTACCTGTAACCACCAGTCAGGCGGTTAAGGATATTTAGACTCTCCACCTAGTACTCTAACATTATAATTCGGTCAAACCAGTTGAATACAATTCATTTAGTATTTCAAATGAGTCATACATAGGCACTCCTACATAAATGTTTAATTCAATATATATTTACATAACAATCATGGCTATGTAATTAGTCTAATCTTAACACTTACAATGAGTGCTCAATTTGCAATGGACACAGTCTACCTGTGTACACAATAAGTACTAGTTAAACTTACCTGTTGAAAGTCTAGACTCAGCCTCTAGAGAGAAGCCAGGGGTGGTGTTGCCTCTAAGATATGGGTAGCTACAATGAAATGCCCACCCAATAGCCTGGCCCCCTGGCTGTTCATCTATGGCGGAGTCAGGTGATTATAATTATATATAAACAAACTCCCTTCACACACTCCAACCTCCTTCTGGGCCTCTCATCTCCACCATCTTCATACTCTACATACTGTATAGGGGCTGCTTGCGGTAACACCCACTCCGTTGAGCGTTCACACTCAAAACCCAGCTGCCTTCAGGCTGGTGGTCTTCAAATAATTTTGTCACGTTCTTGTGACCATGCTGCCCTCAGGCTGGTGGTATTCAACTTTAATTTTGTCACGTTCTTGTGACCATGCTGTCCTCAGGCTGGTGGTATTGACCTATTATTTTGTAACGTTCTTATGACTGTCGCTGCTCTCAGGCTGGTCGTATTCAACTTTAACTTTGTCACGTTCTTGTGACCATGCTGTCCTCAGGCTGGTGGTATTCAACTATAATTTTGTCACGTTCTTGTGACCATGCTGCCCTCAGGCTGATGGTATTCAACTTTAATTTTGTCACGTTCTTGTGACCATGCTGTCCTCAGGCTGGTGGTATTCAACTTTAATTTTGTCACGTTCTTGTGACCATGCTGCCCTCAGGCTGGTGATATTCAACTTTAATTTTGTCACGTTCTTGTGACTGTCGCTGCCCTCACGCTGGTGGTATTCAACTTTAATTTTGTCACGTTCTTGTGACCATGCTGCCTGTTAGGTTCTGAATAATAAGTTCTATATACAGGAGAGAACACAAACACCTGTATAGTTTTGTAGGTTCGGTTTACTGGATAAGAGTATGTACACAGAGGAGAGCAGCGGTCTCCCTGGCTAGGCTCCTTGTCAACTGCTATAGGCGACGTATGGCAAGTGATACATTAGCAGCTTCCATACGTCGCCAGGCACATTAATTAAGCATGTGGGATATGGTAATAACATTGCCACACGCTGCCCTCAGGCTGGTGGTATTCAACTTTAACTTTGTCACGTTCTTGTGACCATGCTGACCTCAGGTTGGTGGTATTGATCTATAATTTTGTCACGTTCTTGTGACCATGCTGCCCTCAGGCTGATGGTATTCAACTTTAATTTTGTCATGTTCTTGTGACCATGCTGTCCTCAGGATGGTGGTATTCAACTTTAATTTTGTCACGTTCTTGTGACCATGCTGCCCTCAGGCTGGTGATATTCAACTTTAATTTTGTCACGTTCTTGTGACTGTCGCTGCCCTCACGCTGGTGGTATTCAACTTTAATTTTGTCACGTTCTTGTGACCATGCTGCCTGTTAGGTTCTGAATAATAAGTTCTATATACAGGAGAGAACACAAACACCTGTATAGTTTTGTAGGTTCGGTTTACTGGATAAGAGTATGTACACAGAGGAGAGCAGCGGTCTCCCTGGCTAGGCTCCTTGTCAACTGCTATAGGCGACGTATGGCAAGTGATACATTAGCAGCTTCCATAAGTCGCCAGGCACATTAATTAAGCATGTGGGATATGGTAATAACATTGCCACACGCTGCTAGCTAGGCTGAATAAATAATACATAAATGGAGCACATACATAATATACATACATGATATATAATCCAGCATACATAATATACATACACCTCCCTCCCCCCTATACGCTCATAGCAAAGTCTTGAGCGGACCTTTTCTTTTGGATCCGTTCTGAGCGTCGAGGGACTTCATCACTGGGAAGGGTATGGGACTCAACACTGGTGGCGGGGCCAGCAGAAGGCATTGTTACGGGTCGGAGAAAACGGCGGTTCCTCCACCACACACGACCACTGGGTAACCGCACCTGGTAGTCCCGTGACCTGCCGAGACCCATGACTACGCCTACTTTGTCCCAACGTAGGGAGGTCGGGTCCTGAACACGGACTTGGGTGCCGACACTCAACCTGGGGAGAGAACGGGCGTGGTCATTGTAGCGGGCGACGACGTCCTGAACACGTTCGGCGGCTCGGCGATCACAATCCTCTGTCTTGGCCTGCCACTCCTTGGAGAAGGATTGAGGGTGAGCAGGGACACAAGAACGAAGGGGGCGTCCATACAAGACCTGGGCAGGGGAGCGTCCGGTGTAGTTAGGTGTGTTGCGGAGTTCAAGAAGACCCCTGTCGAAGGCCTCGCAGTCAATGTTCCCAGAAGGGGCCACCTTAAGGATGAGGTGCTTCAGGGATTTGACAGCAGCCTCAGCGTGGCCGTTGGACTGCGGGTAATGGGGCGATGACAACACATGCCGGACTCCCCATCGGTCAAGGAACACAGCAAAGTCCCGGCTTGTGAACTGAGGCCCTCCGTCGGTTCGCAGGCGTACAGGAACGCCCATGTCACGGAAGTAGTGGCGGAACTTGCTGATGGTGGCGGCAGACGTCGTGTCATTACCGCACTTGATGACAACCGGCCAACCAGAGAGACGGTCGACGATAACGAGGAAGGACTTTCCTGACACACAGAAAAAGTCGGCCGACACAGACTCAAAGGGGCGGGTGGGGTTGTCGTCACTCATAAAGGATTCCTGCTGCTGGCTGGGTTGTAATACGCGGCGGGGCTTACACACCTGGACAGCATTGGAGATGTCGGGGTCGATACCAGGCCGGAACACAGTCTGTCTTGCACGCCGTTTGGTGGCCTCGGCTCCACAGTGACTGTCGTGGAGGCGAGCCAAGGCGTGGAGACTTGAAGCAGCAGGGACAACTACCGAAGGAGAGGTGTCACTGGCCAGAGGTAGGGGTAGGGCGGCAGCAGGGTAGTTGCTGCTCCCTTCGTGCACCCTGTTGGCGTGTTTTACCTCGAGAATCGGTGTTGGGAAGTCCTGGGAGATGATGGCCAACTCTTGGCAATGTCTGTAGGACAGCAAAGGAGTCGGGACGCCATTATGCACATCAATCCAGGCTTGACACGACCTGTTGCCAAAGGTGACGTGTGCATAGAGTGAACCTAGGGCCGGGGTCATCTGTGAACCATCTGCCATAAAGCGGAGATCCTTGGGGGGCGGTCCTAGATCACTTGGAGAGAGCCCCAAGCATTGCAAATGCTGGGGACCTATGACTGTAGCATCAGCGCCGGTGTCGGGCAACATCTGAAGACGGGATGACACACCGCCGTAGGTCACGATGACGCTGATGTACTGGGGGACTTTGGTCCTGGGACGCGGGGGGGAGCACACATTCCTAATGTGGCTCGAGCGTTGTCAGGAGTCGTCGTGCCTCTGATTGGAAGGCTGTGGGCGGCCCTCTCTGGTGGAAGGGGGCTGAAGCTTCCGCCGACGCGGTCTCTTGGGTATGTTGGAAGGGCAACACTTGTCATAGTGGCCCAGACGACCACACACATTGCACTGGACGCGTTTGGCTGGGCACCGTACTGTGAGTGACCAGTGGCCCTTACGGTCACAACTGTTGCAGGTAGACGGAGCAGTTGGACACACCTGTGTTCCGTGCTGCTTACCACAGTTGTTGCAAAATAAACCGGGCGTGGACGTGGTGGGCGAAGGCGTAGGAACAGACTTCTTGTCCTTCTTGTACCGGGACACAGCGCGTACAGCTGTCGGGGGAGCACGGATGGCAGAGGTGGCACACCTGGCAGCCTCATAGGAGCGACATATCGTCAACACATCCTCAAGAGAAGAGGAAGAGTCGAGGGAGGTGAGGCGTTGGACAAGTTCCTCGTCCTTAACACCCATCAGGATCACCTGCTTCAACTGGGTCTCCTCGCACTGCTGGTGGTGGCCTGGACATATATCTACCTCTTCCGAGGCTCTCTTAAGACGCACGTAAAAGGCATCAAAAGACTCACCCTCCATCTGTCTGCAGCTAAACAATTCCCTCCTGTGCAGAGCTTCATTCTGCTGTCCTTTGATGTGCCGTTGTAGAACGTCCAGTACCTCCTCTACAGACAGCAAAGAGGTTGGGGGTACCTGCAACGTATGTTCCAAGACACGCTGAATTTCCAAGGACAGGCACATACGCAGTTGGATGAGTTGTTTAGGCTGTGACAAACTCTGGAGATCCACCATTGTAGAATAATCAGTCCACCGTCGCCGCCATTCACGAAAAGTCTGGAAAGTCTCATCAGGCTTCAAGATGGGCGGCGTTTGAGCTGCTGCTTTAGGTGGGGCTGGGGGGCGTGAAGGAAGCATGGATGAGGTATCTGAACCAGTCAGTACCGAGGCAGTGTTAGAGCCAGGGGCTTGGTTAACAGTGAGGCGAGATATCAAGGCTTCAAACCGTTCACTGTCTTCCAATCTCCGTTGGTTGTCTCGTTCTGCCTCTGCTTGCCTTCTGTGCTCATCCGCCAAACGTCTGTGAGCTTCATCCTCGCGTTTCTCATCTCTCATAAACTTCAGTAAAGCAATTATCTCTGGAGACAACGCTGAATATTGAGGTGAGGGACTGCGCGATGTGGGGGCTGGAGCGTCGTGGCCGGCCTGGTCATCCATCTCTGCGGGGCTATCACCCGCCTGGCTCATCCAGGCTCTGGGTCCACGGCTACGTAAGGCGTGAGACATAACTACTTCCTCTGTGTACTATGTCTTAAATCAGTGTTGGCCGGTCAGCCCGTCGTATCAACAAGATTTCAGACAAGATATTAATTAAATACACAGATAAGTAGGTTATATAAATAAAATATATATAAGGAAGCCGCACGGTCAGCGAGTGTTAGTACATGTATGTGTGTGAGTGAGTGTGTGTCCTGGGCAGGTAGAGCGTCTCGCCCCAGCTGTGAGGGGGGGATGGAGGCGGCGCTGTGAGGGGGTGGAGGGAGAGGCGCGGCGACTACCAGTCAGTCTAGTTACCCTCAGGACGCGGTCAGAGACGGGTGCACTGAACTCTACTCCTTACAAATGCCCAGAACGTGCCGTATACCTTGGGAATCCTTTAGAACAAGGTCACACATGAATGGCACGAACACACAATGCACTAAACACTTCACAGAAAATCACTGACACTGCTCAAAGTTGCTAAATTCTTCGAGAAGAGGTGACGTGCGCGGGAGTTGACCCAAGCGAGAGTCCATAGAGTCCATAGCCGGCTTTCTACAAACTTTGCACTCTCACTCGCAATTATCCAGTAAGATCGGATCACTGCGCCATGTTAGGTTCTGAATAATAAGTTCTATATACAGGAGAGAACACAAACACCTGTATAGTTTTGTAGGTTCGGTTTACTGGATAAGAGTATGTACACAGAGGAGAGCAGCGGTCTCCCTGGCTAGGCTCCTTGTCAACTGCTATAGGCGACGTATGGCAAGTGATACATTAGCAGCTTCCATACGTCGCCAGGCACATTAATTAAGCATGTGGGATATGGTAATAACATTGCCACACGCTGCTAGCTAGGCTGAATAAATAATACATAAATGGAGCACATACATAATATACATACATGATATATAATCCAGCATACATAATATACATACACTGCCCTCAGGCTGGTGGTATTCAACTTTAATTATGTCACGTTCTTGAGACCATGCTGCCCTCAGGCTGGTGGTATTCAACTTTAATTTTGTCATGTTCTTGTGACCATGCTGCCCTCAGTCTGGTGGTATTCAACTTTAATTTTGTCACGTTCTTGTGACCATGCTGTCCTCAGGCTGGTGGTATTCAACTTTAATTTTGTCACGTTCTTGTGACCATGCTGTCGTCAGGCTGGTGGTACTCAACTTTTATTTTGTCACGTTTTGTGACCATCCTGCCCTCAGGCTGGTGGTATTCAACTTTAATTTTGTCACGTTCTTGTGACCATGCTGCCCTCAGGCTTTTGGTATTCAACTATAATTTTGTCACGTTCTTGTGACCATGCTGTCCTCAGGCTGGTGGTATTCAACTTTAATTTTGTCACATTCTTGTGACTGTCGCTGCCCTCAGGCTGGTGGTATTCAACTTGAATTTTGTCACGTTTTTGTGACCATGCTGCACTCAGGCTGGTGGTATTCAACTTTAATTTTGTCACGTTCTTGTGACCATGCTGTCCTCAGGCTGGTGGTATTGAACTATAATTTTGTAACGTTCTTATGACTGTCGCTGCCCTCAGGCTGGTGGTATTCAACTTTAACTTTGTCACGTTCTTGTGACCATGCTGCCCTCAGGCTGGTGGTATTCAACTTTAATTTTGTCACTTTCTTGTGACTATGCTGCCCTCAGGCTGGTGGTATTCAACTTTAATTTTGTCACATTCTTGTGACCATGCAGCCCTCAGGCTGGTGGTATTCAACTATAATTTTGTCACGTTCTTGTGACCATGCTGCCCTCAGGCTGATGGTATTCAACTTTATTTTTGTCACGTTCTTGTGACCATGCTGCCCTTAGGCTGGTGGTATTCAACTTTAATTTTGTCACGTTCTTGTGACCATGCTGTCCTCAGGCTGGTGGTATTCAACAAAAATTTTGTCACGTTCTTGTGACCCCGCTGTCGACAGGCTAGTGGTATTCAACTTTAATATTGTCACGTTCTTGTGACCATGCTGTCCTAAGGCTGGTGGTATTCAACTTTAATTTTGTCACGTTCTTGTGACCATGCTGCCCTCAGGCTTGTGGTATTCAACTTGAATTTTGTCACGTTCTTGTGACCATGCTGTCCTCAGGCTGGTGGTATTCAACTTTAATTTTGTCACATTCTTGTGACTGTCGCTGACCACAGGCTGGTGGTATTCAGCTTGAATTTTGTCACGTTTTTGTGACCATGCTGCACTCAGGCTGGTGTTATTCAACTTTAATTTTTTCACGTTCTTGTGACCACGGTGTACTCAGGCTTGTTATAATCAACTTTAATTTTGTCACGTTCTTGTGACTGTCGCTGCTCTCAGGCTTGTGGTATTCAACTTTAATTTTGTCACGTTCTTGTGACCATGCTGTCCTCAGGCTGGTTGTATTCAACTTTAATTTTGTCACGTTCTTGTGACAATGCTGCCCTCAGGCTGGTGGTATTCAACTTTAATTTTGTCACGTTCTTGTGACCATGCTGCCCTTAGGCTGGTGGTATTCAACTATAATTTTGTCATGTTCTTGTGACCATGCAGTCCTTAGGCTGATGGTATTCAACTTTAATTTTGTTACGTTCTTCTGACCATACTGACCTGAGGCTGGTGGTATTCAAAAAAAATTTTGTCATTTTCTTCTAACCATGCTGTTCTTAGGCTGGTGGTATTCATCTTTAATTTTTTAACGTTCTTGTGACCATGCTGTCCTCAGGCTGGTGGTATTCAACTTTAATTTTGTCACATTCTTGTGACTGTCGCTGCACTCAGGCTGGTGGTATTCAGCTTGAATTTTGTCATGTTTTTGTGACCAAGCTGCACTCAGGCTGGGGTATTCAACTTTAATTTGGTCACGTTCTAGTGACTACGCTGCCCTCAGGCTTTTTGTATTCAACTATAATTTTGTCATTTTCACGTGAACATGATGCCCTTAGGCTTGTGGTATTCAACAAACATTTTGTCATGTTCATGTGAACATGCTGCTCTCAGGCTGGTGGTATTCAATTTTAATTTTGTTATATTTTTATGACCATGCTGATCTTATGCTGATCGTAATCAACTTTAATTTTGTCACATTCTTGAAACTATACTGCACTCAGGATTTTGGTATTCAACTTTAATTTTGTCATTTTCTTGAGACAATGATATCCATAGGCTTATGGCATTCATCTTTAATTTTATCATGTTCAAGTGACCATGCTGCCCTCAGGCTGATGGTATTCATCAATAACTTTGTCTCGTTCTTGTGACCATGCTGTCCTGAGGCTGGTGGTATTGAACTATAATTTTGTCACGTTCTTGTGACTGTCGATGCCCTCAGGCTGGTGGTATTCAACTTGAACTTTGTCACGTTCTTGTGACCATGCTGTCCTCAGGCTGTTGGTATTCAACTTTAATTTTGTCACGTTCTTGTGACCATGCTGTCCTCAGGCTGTTGGTATTGAACTTTAATTTTGTCACGTTCTTGTGACCATGCTGCCCTCAGGCTGGTGGTATTCAACTTTAATTTTGTCACGTTCTTGTGACCATGCTGCCCTCAGGCTGGTGGTATTCAACTATAAGTCCGTCACGTTGTTGTGACCATACTGCCCTCAGGCTGGTGGTATTCAACTTTAATTTTGTCACGTTCTTGTGACTGTCGCTGCCCTCAGGCTGATGGTATTCAACTTTAATTTTGTCACGTTCTTGTGACCATGCTGTCCTCAGGCTTGTGGTATTCAACTTGAATTTTGTCACGTTCTTGTGACCATGCTGTCCTCAGGCTGGTGGTATTCAACTTTAATTTTGTCACGTTCTTGTGACAATGCTGCCCTCAGGCTGGTGGTATTCAACTTTAATTTTGTCACTTTCTTGTGACCATGCTGCCCTTAGGCTGGTGGTATTCAACTTTAATTTTGTCATATTCTTGTGACCATGCAGCCCTCAGGCTGGTGGTATTCAACTTAATTTTGTCACGTTCTTGTGACCATGCTGTCCTCAGGCTGGTGGTATTCAACTTTAACTTTGTCACGTTCTTGTGACCATGCTGCCCTCAGGCTGGTGGTATTCAACTTGAATTTTGTCACGTTCTTGTGACCATGCTGTCCACAGGCTGGTGGTATTCAACTTTAATTTTGTCACGTTCTTGTGACCACGCTGTCCTCAGGCTGGTGGTATTCAACTTTAATTTTGTCACGTTTTGTGACCATCCTGCCCTCAGGCTGGTGGTATTCAACTTTAATTTTGTCACGTTCTTGTGACCATGCTGCCCTCAGGCTTTTGGTATTCAACTTTAATTTTGTCACGTTCTTGTGACCATGCTGTCCTCAGGCTGGTGGTATTCAATTTTAATTTTGTCACGTTCTTGTGACCATGCTGCCCTCAGGCTGGTGGTATTCAACTTTCATTTTGTCACGTTCTTGTGACCATGCTGTCCTCAGGCTGGTTGTATTCAACTTTAATTTTGTCACGTTCTTGTGACAATGCTGCCCTCAGGCTGGGGGTATTCAACTTTAATTTTGTCACTTTCTTGTGACTATGCTGCCCTCAGGCTGGTGGTATTCAACTTTAATTTTGTCACATTCTTGTGACCATGCAGCGCTCAGGCTGGTGGAATTCAACTTTAATTTTGTCACGTTCTTGTGACCATGCTGCCCTCAGGCTGGTGGTATTCAACTTTAATTTTGTTACGTTCTTGTGACCATGCTGCCCTCAGGCGGATGGTATTCAACTTTAATTTTGTCACGTTCTTGTGACCATGCTGTCCTCAGGCTGGTGGCATTCAACTTTAATTTTGTCACGTTCTTGTGACTGTCGATGCCCTCAGGCTGGTGGTATTCAACTTGAATTTTGTCACGTTCTTGTGACCATGCTGTCCTCAGGCTGTTGGTATTCAACTTTAATTTTGTCACGTTCTTGTGACCATGATGCCCTCAGGCTGGTGGTATTCAACTTTAATTTTGTCACGTTCTTGTAACCATGCTGTCCTCAGGCTGGTGGTATTCAACTTTAATTTTGTCACGTTCTTGTGACCATGCTGCCCTCAGGCTGGTGGTATTCAACTTTAATTCTGTCACGTTGTTGTGACCATACTGCCCTCAGGCTGGTGGTATTCAACTTTAATTTTGTCACGTTCTTGTGACAGTCGCTGCCCTCACGCTGATGGTATTCAACTATCTTTTTTTGACGTTTTTGTGAACATGCTGTCCTCAGGCTGGTGGTATTCAACTTTAATTTTGTCACGTTCTTGTGACTGTCGATGCCCTCAGGCTGGTGGTATTCAACTTGAATTTTGTCACGTTCTTGTGACCATGCTGTCCTCAGGCTGTTGGTATTCAACTTTAATTTTGTCACGTTCTTGTGACCATACTGCCCTCAGGCTGGTGGTATTCAACATTAACTTTGTCACATTGTTGTGACCATGCTGTCCTCAGTCTGGTGGTATTCAACAAAAATTTTGTCACGTTTTTCTGACCATACTGTCCTCAGGCTTGTGGTAATCAACTTTAATTTTGTCATGTTCTTGTGACTATGCTGCCCTTAGTCTTGTTGTAATCAACTATTATTTTGTCATATTCTAGGGACCATGCTGTCCTCATGCTGGTGGTAATCTACTTTAATTTTGTCACGTTCTTGTGACCATGCTGTCCTTAGGATGGTGGTATTCAACTTTAATTTTGTCATGTTCTTGTGACCATGCTGTCCTCAGGCTGGTGGTATTCAACTATAATTTTGTCACATTCTTGTGACTGTCGCTGCCCTCAGGCTGGTGGTATTCAACTTGAATTTTGTCACGTTTTTGTGACCATGCTGCACTCAGGCTGGGGGTATTCAACTTTAATTTTGTCACGTTCTTGTGACCATGCTGTCCTCAGGCTGGTGGTATTCAATTTTAATTTTGTCACGTTCTTGTGACCATGCTGCCCTCAGGCTGGTGGTATTCAACTTTCATTTTGTCACGTTCTTGTGACCATGCTGTCCTCTTGCTGTTTGTATTCAACTTTAATTTTGTCACGTTCTTGTGACAATGCTGCACTCAGGCTAGTGGTATTCAACTTTAATTTTGTCACTTTCTTGTGACCATGCTGTCCTCAGGCTGGTGGTATTCAACTTTAATTTTGTCACATTCTTGTGACTGTCGCTGCCCTCAGGCCGGTGGTATTCAACTTGAATTTTGTCACGTACTTTTGACCATGCTGCCCTCAGGCTGTTGGTATTAAAAAATAATTTTGTCACGTTCTTGTGACCATACTGCCCTCAGGCTGGTGGTATTCAACTATAATTTTGTCACGTTCTTGTGACCATGCTGCCTCAGGCTGGTGGTATTCAACTTTAATTTTGTCACGTTCTTGTGACCATGCTGCCCTCAGGCTTTTGGTATTCAACTATAATTTTGTCACGTTCTTGTGACCATGCTGTCTCAGGCTGGTGGTAATCAACTTTAATTTTGTCACGTTCTTGTGACCATGCTGTCAACAGGCTGGTGGTATTCAACTTTAATTTTGTCACGTTCTTGTGACTATGCTGTCCTCAGGCTGGTGGTATTCAACTTTAATTTTGTCACGTTCTTGTGACTGTCGCTGCCCTCAGGCTGGTGGTATTCAACTTTAACTTTGTCACGTTCTTGTGACCATGCTGCCCTCAGGCTGGTGGTATTCAACTTTAATTTTGTCACGTTCTTGTGACCATGCTGTCCTCAGGCTGGTGGTATTCAACTTTAATTTTGTCACGTTCTTGTGACCACGCTGTCCTCAGGCTGGTGGTATTCAACTTAATTTTGTCACATTCTTGTGACTGTCGCTGCCCTCAGGCTGGTGGTATTCAACTTGAATTTTGTCACGTTTTTGTGACCATGCTGCACTCAGGCTGGGGGTATTCAATTTTAATTTTGTCACGTTCTTGTGACCATGCTGTCCTCAGGCTGGTGGTATTTAATTTTAATTTTGTCACGTTCTTGTGACAATGCTGCCCTCAGGCTGGTGGTATTCATCTTTAATTTTGTCACGTTCTTGTGACCATGCTGCCTTCAGGCTGGTGGTATTCAACTTTAATTTTGTCACGTTCTTGTGACCATGCTGCCCTCAGGCGGATGGTATTCAACTTTAATTTTGTCACGTTCTTGTGACCATGCTGCCCTCAGGCGGATGGTATTCAACTTTAATTTTGTCACGTTCTTGTGACCATGCTGCCCTCAGGCTGGTGGTATTCAACTTTAATTTTGTCACGTTCTTGTGACCATGCTGTCCTTAGGCTTGTGGTATTAAACTTATTTTTGTCACGTTCTTGTGACCATGCTGTCCTCAGGCTGGTGGTATTCAACATTAATTTTGTCACATTGTTGTAAACATGCTGTCCTCAGGCTGGTGGTATTCAACTTTAATTTTGTCACATTCTTGTGACTGTCGCTGCCCTCAGGCTGGTGGTATTCAACTAGGGGGGCGAGAGATTTGTGTCGGGGCCCGGCTCTGTCGTTGTGGTGGCGGACGGAAGGAGGAGGAAGCCTTTAGTGAGCGTAGAAGGGGTAGAGGAAGAGGGGGGGGAGGAGGAGGGGAGCGGGCGTTGAGACTGGGGCACAGGCCTAGCGCAGAAAAAAAAGTATAGCTAGCTCCTCGCGGCTGACGGTAGTGCCTGATTTTATTGTGTTACGTTGTAAATGCTTAGGCCGTGCCTTTGCGTGCTTGTCTCTTAGATTCTAATTCCCGCTTGGATATCCTTTTTTCTCCCCTCTCATTTCGCGAGTTCGTGGG